>PVJX010028688.1:0-23645 GCA_004027295.1 Dolichotis patagonum | reverse complement strand
CAATGGCACAGAGAAGCAAGCTGAATGATGAGGAAAACATAATGGCTAGGTCTTAAGGGTACCACTTCATATTCTAGAAGGAGGTCATTTAAAAGTGAGGTGTAACCCTCATTATTCATAATAAATTAAGTATTCTGTCTCAGCTCTGTCTCCTCCACCCGCCCCCTGCCGATTCAACAAACATTATTCTATACTTGAAATTCAAAACCTGAAGAAGACTGGCATCACCTCTTTTCTGACAGAGAAGTTCAAGGTACTGTTTAAGGAATGTTGATTTTAAAAGTTATTATTACTAGAAATTTCTGATTTTTATTTATGGTTGTTCACCAAGCTTACATCTGATTAGGCTTTAGGATTTCATATAATCCATCTGAGAACAGGGAAACCAAACAACAGTTCTCAGCATAGGAATTATTCACAGATACTGTTCCACTGAGTACTCACAGGAACCTAGAAGAGTAGACAGGTAAGGTCAATCCAGTTTAACCACAGAGGAAACCAAGACTCAGTAAGATTGAACAGATTCTGTGAGACAGAGTAATACACGGTGGAATCAGAGTCAAACCCAATCCTTTTTTGTTTGTTTGTTTTGGTATCAGGAATTGATTGAATCCAGGGCTTCAAACTTGCCTGGCTGGGCTACATCCTTGGCCTAAACCCAGTCCTTTTGTATCTGTTATTTTTAGGTAAATTATTGCTCAGAATTGCTCATCTGCTAAGCCTTCAAACCTTGGTCTATTATCACTTCTTCATCTACATTTCATTTTTTAAAAATTGCAATTCAGTTTTATTTTTATTTTAACACTATTTAATTTTATATACATTACACATAAGTATACATTTGTAATATAAAAATGTATATAAAACCCAAGTACTTTAACATCTAAAAAAGACAGGAGACATTGCATTTCATTTTTGATACTTTTCCAATTAAATACTCTTTAAAATTAATTTTCAAGACAACTATTCAAATGTCATTAACTTTTTTTTTCTTTTTTTTTTGGTACCGGGGATCGAACTCATGACCTTATGCTTGCCAGGCAGGTGCTTATGCCAATGAGCTAAATCCCCAGCACTGCCATTAACTTTTAATGGATTCTGTGTTCACATAAATTCATTGTCCAAGTATTTAGTTTTGAAACAATATGCCATTTGACTGGTTTCAAAGTCAAAGAGAATTTGCGACAACACTGAACAAAAGCAGAGCTTCCGTTAGTTCTGTTTCCCTCGACCTAGAATCAGCTTCTATCACAGAAAGCAGAAAATGACATGATTTTCATTCCTGTGCTACTAAATGTTGTGTTACAGGGATGACAATCCATCTTATATTGCCTGTTTACAGGCTTTTATTAAAAATACAGTAAATTACAAAAATAACAATTGGAAATTATAATTCACCCAATTTCTTTTTATTTGATTTGAAAAACAGTACATCTCTTTCCTTGTACTTGACAACTGGACATCATACCTATGGGAATAATTTGAACATCTGATGGATAAAATAAATAAATACCTCCTAGAGGACTTTGATATTATTTAATTCAGCTAATTCTGGTTCAAAAATTATAAATTGCAGTAAATATAAACAGGTTAAATAACATTCTAGGCAGGCATATTGATGCTCCCCTATAATCCCAGCACTCTGGGAAGCTGAGGAAGGAGAATGGCAAGTTGGAGTTCAGCCCAGTCGATTTAGTGCCTTAGCAGGTCCCTGTCTTAAAAACAAATAAATAGATAAATGAAAATCCTCATAATATTATCATGTTTTTAAGGCGTAATTATGGGTGCACTAAAACATTACATGACTCACCCAAAACCATGAAAGGAAAGAGGGGTAGATGTAAGCATTTTTTTCCAATTCATCAACTATGCTAAATTTTAGTTTATTCCCTCTCTCTAAATAAACTGTCTAATGGACACAAAAATTAAATACATTATTCAGGAATATTTGATTAATCTAAACTGCTATTATTAAAAAACAATTTTTCACAAATCTATATGTTTATCATAAATTATTAAAAATTTACAAATTAAATATGATCATTTTCTGAATTATTAGGCATGTAACAAGTTACTGATTAAATCTGACACAATTGACTGCGAAACAAAATTGACAATGTAAGTTTAACCAAGTTTTAAGAAATATGCTTGTTAGTATGATTTTTAGAAAATACTAATTATAAAACCTGTAAAATTCAACAGTACACAAGCACAAACATATTAATATAGATATATGAAATCATCTTCTAAGTGATTTTTTTTGTGAAAACATAGCAAAACACTTATAATGTTTCCTGGCATTCTTTGGTACTTATCAATCAAAGCTTGAATAGCATTCTTGGTCTTTGCAGTTCAATTTTCTGCTGTTACCTTTGGATCATAGGAAATGAGATCACCTAAATAGGTCTGTAACTTCACTGGAAAAGCCCCATACACTGGAGCAAATGTATAGTGGAATTTTTTACAAAGCCATCTAAATAACCTATTTTTGTATCAATGGCAACCTGAGAAAAGCTCTTATGATTACCCTATACAATATAGGTTTCACAGCTAATTAAAGCTTCTCAAAATCCACCTGTGAAATAACTTAAAAGTGACCATTCCTAAGAATTTCAACCCATTTTTCTCTTGGTCCATGTAGAGTACAAAATACATCAAGTAATACTGGGCCTTAGACTTTTGGCAAGTTCTGCCTTTGAGAATAAAAATATTAGCCACAAAGTAGTAAAAATCAATGAGAACAGCTCTACGATAAAAAAAAAAAAATGTAAGTGCTGGTCCTTCTGGTACTTTTTCCTTCCCATGAACTTCACAGCCATGCCACACCACTGCATGTCTACCCCACACAGTTGCTACTGTTTTCCTTGCACCATCCCATAAATCGTTAGAGTAGGTTTTCTGTAATGCATTCTTCTTCTTATAAATGTGCACAAAAATAACAGTAAGGTACAGAAGAAAGTAAAGTAAAGAGGAAGAAGTATCAGTGGTGTAAAAATTCACAAGAAATAGTTTACAAAATTCAAATAGTCCTGCAGTTGCTCCACATCAAGCCTTCTCTGAGCATGTGAAGTCACCTAGGGCATAGAATACTGTTCTGCAACCTAGGCTTGATTTCTGTCTATCATTTTTTAGGCATTTAGTCTCCTTCTTCATCAACAGCAGGTTTTTTTGTCTCGACATAGAAATTAGATAAATATCTTGTCCCAAACTCCAATGTGTGGATCCTTAGGAAGAGGAACGTGGCTCACCCTCACCCTCCAGAAACAGCGGGACCTCTCAGTGGCTCAGCCCTGGGAGAGACCTCCACTTGTATTTCTAAAGTTCCTTTCGGTCTCTCATTACTGTGAACTTACCCACAACTGGTTAAACCTAGGTTTTCGTTAAAATGACACGTACAACAACAACAGCAAAATCAGTCTTCTTATGCTAAGCCTGATTCTGGTAAATTTTTGATCATGCCTACCATATGTTACAGAGTTAGTGGTCATACCATTGACTTAGGGAAACATTTAAGTATTTTTTATGCTCTAGTTAAGTTAGTATGTTTAAATCCTCACTTGTAATAAATACAAAATTGTCCTGAATATATCAGTGGTAGTGAACCAATGGAGTACATGCCACAGTGGGCTCTCTGTATCATTGAAAGCTCTAATATATGCCATCACTGGAGTATATGATAGCACAAATGGAAATAAGATAAGATCTTGCTTTCCTTTGCCCTGATTATTATGAGATCCTTCTCTACACTGATAAAAGAACACTCGCTTTAGCCTGAAGAGCAGGTTCCTTGAAATGGTAATGTAATCGATGGTATGCAAGGCTCATGGAATATGATGGATATTGAGATATTCTCAATATCAAACATAAGTAATCACTTTTTCTTTTCTCTTTATGTCTAGTGAAGTGGAGATCTACCTCAGCAGTAGTTGTATTTCTAGTTGTTATCCACATGATCGTTGATTTGCCCTCCTAAAATGCCATGTTTGATATCCCTCTTATACAGGAGGAGACTTCTGCCAATCTCTGATTACTTCCTGGTGGTCACCATTTTTTTCCTTTTCTTTACCTTTCTGGACCTGCCATAGAAAACTTACCTTTTACACCAAAATGTTCACTTTATCAGAATTTAGGACATCACTTGGCTTTCTTTTCTCAGCCAAGAGCAGGAACAATGACAGACAGAAGAACAATAGAAGAATAAGTAATTTAAAGGTGCTATTGTAAATGAAGGAAGGATACAGTGGGTGACAGCCAGATACTGCTTGCACAGAACTGGTTGACTACACATGAGAAGAAACTCCGTAACTGTTACATTCTCCAGTGCATCACACACACACACACACACACACACACACACACACACAGACTCACAGAGTATACCACTTTCAATATAAAAATAACTTTCAGATTATCAGCTTTGGAGGAAATCAGAATTAGGAACAGCACTAGCTAAGGTATCAGGTATGTCTTACTGAGTCTTATGAGGTAGACCAGAAGAGACAGTGAGAAAGCAAAGTACTGTGGATTAAGGGTAGTTTCTTAGATCCATGGAGACCTACAGCTATCTCAGCAATTTAACTCTTATAGCAGAATAGAATGAAGGTTTTCAAAGTGGATTTCCAAGGATTCGGGGCTCACAAAGGCCATAAACAATAGTGACCATGGGAAGGAGAGTTGGGTGTTCTCTTGCAAACTCAGAAGTTTGATTAACTACATCTAGCAGCAGATTTATTGTGTATAATGATCTATTTTTAAAATTTTATGGGAATCTAGGTTTCTGAGACTTTTATAAGACATAAAAATTAAATACAATGGTCTCCAGGTTCTTTGCTAACTCTGCTATGTTACTGATTGATTCTCCATTAAGAGAAAAGAAATGAATGACTGTTCTCCCCATCACAAGCAATCCTATCTGCTAACTTCTGAAAGATTACTGACTTGTCTATTTGAAAAGTTAGCAGCATGTTACTAACTTAGTTATAGAAGATCAGTGGCCCCTGCATTGTCTAATGCTTCACTTTTCAGCAACAGTCAGGAAGAAAAAAACATGCTGATGAACTGTATTAGTAAGAAAAACATGGAACAAGGAAAGTAACAATATAGAGAAAGTCAGGTTCAAGCCCTTTCCTCTAATGAGGGCTATTTCTAGAGAATTTTGTGTGTCATCGGAGAAGAAAGAGAAAGGGAAGGAGTATGGTGGGATACAGGGGACAGAAAAAGAAGAGAAGGAAAACAGAAATAGAATCAGATTGGTTAAATTATAAAGTATGAATTGAGTCACATTCTCTAACTGTTGAGGCCACTATTTACTAGCATGTATAAATCCACATTCACTCACTTCATTTGTACAGTAAGGAGGAACACTGAGTTTAAAACACTCAGTGAATATGATGGATACTACTGATCCCTCCCCTACCCATTGCCTTATATGAAATTCTCAGGTCACAAAGTGTCCTAAAAATGCCTTTTCTCATAGATTTTGGAGTCCTGGGGATTTTGGAACTTTCTTACTGACTTTACCTGTTGAATATTCCTAACTTGAAAAATTTAAAAACCTGAAACTTTTGAGTGTTTTCTTGGCAAAAGCTTTAGGATTTTGGAGCATTTTTAATTTCAGATTTTCATATTAGGGCTATCAGTCATCTTGTTTTATTCTGTATACATATATCAGACATACATAACTATATTCAACTTATAAATCGGCTATGGCAAGGGATTAACAACAATGGATAATAATATTATAGAACAATCATAATAATATACAGTAATAAAAGTTCACTCATTGTGATCTCTCCAAAAGTGTCTCATTTTACTCCACTGGCCCTGCTTCCTGTTAACCTGGGATAAGTGAAATCAAGCAAGAGAAACTGCGGATACAAAGATCTGCTACGTTCTCAATTATGAAGACAGCAGGCAGCATGGCTTCCATCCTGAGGTTTTCCCTGGAATGCTAGGAGTTGGCTCAGATGATAAAGCTGCACTTTTATACTTTGATATCCAGTTCACTGCCATTGCTCACAAAGAACACTCTTGGAAGCTCTGCCACAAAATACAGTGTTATGGGGCAAGGCACAGACATCATCCCTGAGTCATTGGCTATCCAGCATTCCATTTGGATCCCCCTCAGTGAAAAAGTAGGAATAAAAATAAGTATTTGAAACCCAAAAATGTTCAGGTTAGATTGACGAGATCAACAGAACATTCAGCCTTCCTTATGACATCTGCCGTATTCATACATAACTGCACAGACTCTCAAGCTTGATATTGCCCTTCCATCTCACACTCAGCAGTACTCAAGGCAAGTCCTAGGAATCTGTGGCATATTTGAGTCCAGTTTTGCACAGCACATGTAGTAATGACAATTTATCACTAAGATTCTAAAAATTGTTTTAAGGTAAGCAAAGGCAAATGTGGATCCCCAGAGGTACTTGCCAGTTTTCAAAGTAGTTCAGAAGTCACACTCTATGGAAGAGGTCAAATATTCCCAAGGTTTATTAGAGTTTTTCTTCCCACTATATACTAGAACATCAGAAAACAACACATGGACCATTAAATACTTAGATATCTGGCAAGAAACAGTACCCTTGGAATTACCGAGGTTGTAATTAGAGGACATCTTCTAATGTATACGTAGGTTTCAGGCACCAGAAAAACACTTCAAAGCACCAAGAAAGTTGTTCCAAGTAAGGACTTGAGGTCCAGGGAAGACAGAGTGCTGCTAGAGCCTTGTGAGTGCTGATTCCAAGAAAGAGTGGGCCCTGGACTGGATCTGTAGTCCCATAGAGATAACAGCTTCTGCCAGGAATGGGATCCAAAGTCAGGAGGAAAAGGGAAGAAACAGCTCAGCCTCTCCCTTCTCATTCTCACTCATCCCTTAACAATGGCTCACCAGCAGTCAAAGGGCAAGAGAGGCAGGCAATGCAGCCCAATGTCAAGTGGATAGCAGGGTGTTTTGCATATCTTCCAAATGCCTCTCTGTCTGCTTTCGCTCCATTAGTCTGGTGAGGTTTGATTAATATTTTTTACTTTAAAATGATCTTAAAATTATAGAAAATTTGCATGAATAATACAAAGCTCCACTATATATCCTTTCCATCCACTTTCATTCATTTCTTCATACCCATTTCGAGGCTCATGCTCTCTGGGCTCATTTCCATCCTGTGAAACTCATTTCCCCTTGCTCTGTGCTTTGTTATTTTTTGCTCACTGTTATAATTGTACTTCCTACATTGTCCTGTGCTTTGTTTACCTATCTGTCATTTAATAGGTCAAGTTTCATAGTGACACAGGTACTGCATTACCAGACACTACCGCAGAGCTTACTTTTAGTAGATCGCCAAGAAATAAACAGTCAACTAAGTGAAAGTCCAAGCCTATGATCAAGAGATAAGACAACAGGCTTATGTGGGTTTTGTTTGTTTTTCATTTGGTGCACCTTATAAATTGAATCAGTTGCACTGCAGGCTTTTATCTCCTCCAAAAGAGCAGAGAAAGAAGAAAGCATCTGTCACTCTGTGAAGAGAGAGATACCTTGACCCCACTCTTAGGTGAGTCTCTCCTAAGCTTGTATAGACACTTGAGGGAGATAAGGTTAAGAGGAAGGAATTCCTAATATGCTACATGACAGACTAAGTGGAGGCTTGTGCTAAAAGTGTAATGTAGTCCCTGGCAAACATTGAGGCAACTGCCACTCTCTCTTGGGGAAGGCTGTGGACAAGCTGACAAAGATTCCAGGGAAGATGATCAGCCTCACTAGTAGGAGGCATTGTGAAATAGCTGGCACTTTCATGGGGAGAGAATAGACTTTAGGTCACATTCACCAGCAAAAGACATCAGTGATGTCATATAGTTCTACCCATTATGCCATGGAAAAGATTTGTTTTATCATTGTAGTGATTCAGGTTGAAGAAATTTATCTGTGGGAAAATGCGTATTTGCCCATTTTTCTTCATTGTTGACAAAATTTAGCGGGTTGAGTGCTTGCAAATTGAAAAGTAAGGCTCTCTAGGTCTGTATGTGAGGACTACAAATGTGCAACTTAGATCCAAAGGCAACTAGTATCTTTTCAATACACTCATCTATAGCTCTATCAAGTGGAAGCTGCACTTTAAACTGGTGGCTTTAAAAAAGCACCATCTAGAGAAAATGCACACCGAGAAAGGAACCAAAGGTATACAAAACAAGTGTCAGAACTCAACATTCTTAAACTTCTTCTAGTATTTTAATGAGTTAAAATGTCTATCTCCTAATAAAATCCATGGAAATAAAGAAAGTTTAGATAAGAACTAGTTTGGATGAAGGGGCAGTACATTCACTGAACTAAATCTATAAAATGTGAAGTGGTCACCAAAAGTGCATCATAGTCACCAGCATAAGTGAAAGACTTTCTCATAGGGGATAGAGGCACCATGACTCTAATGTTAGTAACCCACAGAGGAATGCAATGTTTGACTAAGTTGCTTCCCCCAAAAGAGTGAGATTTCAGTAAATGTTTGTTGGTAATATATTTCCTGAATGTTTTTCACAGATATGCAAGCCAATTTCCTATCCCTAAGAATCTAATTCTCAGATTCTAAAACAGAGATTTTAACAGTACCCAAACAGCTGTAAGTCAACAAAGATAAAAGACTTTCCACAAATAAGAGTGAAGACAAGATGGGACAGCTGGGAAAATAATAAGGAAAGGTCCCTGATGAGAAAGAAGCATCTGAGATGAAAGTTGAAGGTATAGGATTTCAGTAGATAGATAGAGCTATGAGATGAGAAGGTGTCAGACAAACAAACATGAAGAGCTATAAGAAGGCAGCTAACAACCTCAATATTGCAAAGAAATTCAGTGAAAAAAAATAACAGAAAAAAGACTGAAATTCTGGAAAAAAGAGGTTCTTGATCATTTTAATAATAGTTTTAGCAGAGCTGAAGAATCACAGCTCAATTTTGAACAGTTGAGACTGGACTTCTAGTGAAAAGGTGATAGCATAAGTAGAGAATTATGCTTCTAGTTGTTGGGTGGTAAAAAGGAAAGGAAATGTATGAAATACTAAGAAGTGGCAAGACAATTACAGGGCATTTTACAGTAAAGACTCAGAACAATGCACAGGAAGGGAGATCAAAGACAAAGAAAACTAGCAGGTCCAGGCAAGGACACATGTCCAGGAATGGGGTCTTAGACAGGAGTGGGCAGGGGGATGAGGGAACACCACACTTCATTATGCTTTAGAATTTAACTCAAAGTTCAGAGGACTACATATATTAGTAATAATAAGCAGTGAGTATTTTAAAAAATCACAATTAAATACCTGAAAACAATATGAACTAACATTAATTCTTTACTATGTGCCTGGCTACAGGCTCAGATATATTTTCTGTTTTAATAAAACTTTGAATCATTTCTGCATGCTTACTATATCAGATATCTCTGAGGTGAGTTAGACCTAAGGTTTTAAAAATATAAGCATTTCCAAATCATAAACACCCAACCTGTTGACACCTTTTTATTTTTTAAGATGTAAAATAACATTTTCTATAATTTCCCATGTCAATTAATTATTTCTCTCATACCATGGATAAAAAAGATTTTATGGACTAACCTAAGATCCAATCACTTGATCATGAAAATGAATTCTACACTATAAAAGACTAATTTATAAACACATTTGTCATGGTTTATGTTGTTGGACCCCAGGCCTCATGCATTTGCATTGTACATTTGTGATTGGTTCATTGTCTAGCACTTCGATTGGTGGTGTCAGTGCTACACCCTCCTAGGGGGTGGAGCCAGGATGTGATATAATGGCAGGAAGAAGGCGTGTCTCTCTCTTGTGGGTTTCTACCTTGCTGTTTGCAGCCACCAAGAACTGTAGCCCCGCCATGCCACCCTGCCTTGGAGCCAACTGAATATGGTCTGAAACTGCCAAAAACTGTAAGAAATAAACCTTTCCTTTCCCAACTTTGGGGATCAGGTATTTTTGTCTCATCAGCAAGGAAAAAGTAACTAAGACAACATTTTTGTAAGATGACCTCATTTGTATGTTGGAAACTAAATGTGAAGATAAAGCATATTATAATATGGTTATGTAAATGGCATGGAATATTTAATTAAGCATGACTTGTCCAAGATCATGACATAATTTTGTACTAGATTAGTTATTCTTTCAAATACTCTTTATCATTAAAGTAGACAATTTCTGGATAGTGGAAACAGTTTTAAAAAATTAACTCAAATATCAGGTATATAAACATTAAGAATGCAAGACTTTACCAAACTCTAATTTTGAGTTCCTAATAACATATCAAAAATACTTGCTAAATTCTTCTGTTGTACTAATGATTTGAAAATTACAATGAGTCAGATAAGCAATCTATACAATAATTAATGAATTAATAGCCTACCTCCTTTCAAAAGAAGATTCAAGTCAGTGTCATAGAAATCATATAATTAAGCAATATACAATGAATTAAACATTACAAGAAAAAGGAGAGGAAAAAGAAGATAGAGAAAGTAGGTAGATTTATGCACAGATATGAACTACTTGGACTACAAGTGAGCCCCCAGATTTGCTTCTCAGAGTTTTAGAAGCAAATCTAAAGAGAAAAAAAAAAAATCAAAAGATTCAAGGTGTTTAAAATGTAAAAGCTAGAGTAATGGTACTTATCTAAGGATAGAACAAGTATTTCTGTCTTGAAATACTAAGATATTCTCAGAATTTACAGTAATACTCTCAGTATAATCCCAATGATGAGATCCACGTGTTGGGATTCAAATCCTCTCCACACCACAGATGGTGGCATACTAAAGCCTAGTTTTGTAGCTCCATGAGAGATAATCAAACTGATATCCAGCAAATATATCCCCCAATGGACTTGTTCAGTTATGAACTGTTTTAGTGCAGCTATTACAAAATATAGTACAGGCTAATTATCTTTCCATAAATATTCACTTCAGAAAAAGCTTTGAAATGTACTAAGTATCACCAAATTCACATATGTTACTAGCGTGGCCAGGAAATATAATCCTTGCATTCTTTAATAATCAGTGAGGCTCAGGGAAACATTCTGGGCTTGAACTTGCCATTGAACAATCTATACAGGTTATTTTTACTTTCCTCAATAAGTGAGTGTTGGAATTATTCTAAAAGAAATTAGTGACATGATGAACACTTATTTAGGTGAATAATAGAGCTAATACTATATAAATTTAGTGGCACATGTTATCTGCTTTTTAAAACGAGCAAACATACATATAGAAAAAGTGTCAGAAAAAGTTGAAACAATCTATGCTTATTTTTTTTATTCCTGAAAAATCTTAAATCCTCTAGACATGGTGGCACACACCTATAATTTCAATTCTGGGAGGCTGAGGCATTGTATTACAGTGATACATGCATACTTATTTTTACAGCAGCACAACTGAGCTAAATCTTTGAAGTGGCCTATATGTCCATCAGCAGATGAACAAATAGATAAAGAGAATTTGACAGTTGTACACAGATGAACAGAAAATGAAAATGTGATATTTATCCATGACAAAACACTAATCTTCCATAAAGAAGGACAAATTTGAATCATTTGTAGGAAAATGAACACACCTTGACCATAACGTTAAGTGAAATAAATCAGACATACAAGCATAAACATCACGTAATTTTTCTTATAGATCTAAAAAAAAAGATCAAAATAAAAGATACAAAATAAGAAATAGGGAGATAGATCCTTCCCAAATGGGAAAGGAACCAAGAGATTGAGGGAGAGGGATAGGTAAGGGATAAAAAGAGGGAAAAAAGAATGAAAGTGTGTCATGTACATGCACCAACTCCTCATGAGGAATGCTATCATTATGTACTAAAAACATGTACTAATAAAAAATAAAACAAAGCTAATCTAGAAAGAAAAACTGTGCTCTTCTCCTGGAAGACTAGAGTTACTGAATTTACTAGATTTTATTAATCAGAGTTGTATGTAGCCAATTCCCAGGACGGTTGCTATTCTCAGATCATTTTACTTATAATTAAAGAACACGTATATAGAACAAGGAGATAGGTACTTGTGTATGAGTTAAAAGCATTTATGTCATTCTTGAGTACCTGAAGTCAGAAATATGTTCAGTTGGATGGCCTCATCTGGAATGTCTCAGAGGAGGAATGGTGAGAACATGACTAAGGCTACCTCATCAGAAATAGCCCAAAACTGGAGTAATAACAAGATGGCAGAAGTGACCTCATCTGAAATGGCCCAAAACTGGAGTGGTGAGAGCATGGCTGAGGTAACCTAATGTAAAACAGTCTAAAGCCCAACTACGGAAGCCAGGAGGAGAGGGTAAACTCTCCAAATTATATGGCGTTTTGGCTTCAGCATACACTGCTCCACTTCTACCATGTGCTCCAATTTTGAAGGATGATCTCACATTTAGACTGAAAGATGAATCCTAAACTAGAGTTGTCACTTCTCCAATGCACAACCTGTGCTTTCACTGCTGAGCAACTGTCAGATGACAAAAAGTAAGCCAAGATTCCTTCAGAAAAATACTGATGCTGCTTTTGCTTATTATAAGCCATTTTTAGGGTCATGGGACTGAATTCAAAAATATCTTCTGGCAAATTTTTCTGCAAAAAACAAAAATAAAACCCTCCAAATTTCTTCAAGATGTGTATTTGACTCAAAGAAAACTATGAACTTGGAGTTCAGGGTAGTCCGTCATACCCTTAGCATTCCTCAACAAACAATTTTACCAAAGTGAAAACAAAAACAAATACAAAAAATCTCTCACATAACTGAGTCTGTAGATTTTAGAATGGCCTATTTTCTCTAATTTTAAATATACAAAAAAAGTATTTTTTCACAACTTATCTATGGAGTAGACATTTTGGACTCAAAGTCTGCAGTTCATAGGGTTACATGCCCATTTTCAATTGCAACCCAGTGAATAATTGTGATAGCCACCAGATGAAAAGAATCACTCTACACCCAGTAACATTCAATATCTTACTCTACATATTTTGTAAATGAAAGCAACTGAATTCAAGAAACTACTAATTGACATCAACCACTAATTACAAAGACATACCACACATTATCAGTTTATTATTTTAATGGTCATTGCACCACAATTAAATACACCAGAGGCTGAGATCTGAGACTGAATTATAAGACTAGTTCTTTGGTTTCTCTTTATGAATTAAAAATACAGATGCTCAGGATATAAATGATCCATGTAGATACTTTCAAAGATATAATGACATTTATATAATGACTACAACCTCTGTAAATAACCTCTGTAACCCTTTCTGGTTCTAGTGCAGAGAATAGATTAGATACAAGTTAAGAGATGATGAGGTTCAGAACTTACTGCAGGTCTGGATGAGAGAAGATGGTGAAATGGACTATAGAAGAACCACAGTAATGCAAAGAAGCTGGTTGATTCCAGAAGGATTTAAGCAACTGAATTAATATAGTTTAATGATGAAATAACAGTATCAAGGATCACTCTATTTATTGGGTCCTATAAATTAAAATATATGGTAAAATTCACTGAGCCTGGGATCACTGAAGAAGACTGGGGGTAGAATAGGAAAATACTAGTAATGCATTAAATTTAAATTTAGACTTAGGTTGAATATGAGGTATCTCCATATATCTTGGGAGAAATCTAAAGTAGGCAATTAAATAAAGTTTCTGGAATACAGAGGAGAATTTTAAGCATTTCTAATTCATTTATAGTTCAGCTGCAATGGGTCCTATAAACATGGGTGACACCAAGTACAGCCCATGTTAAAAGAGGGAGGATGGTGGTTCCACGTCTTGAAAGATTTCAGGTGAGTCTTTAGACAGGCTAGCAAAAGATGCTAAGTAGAGGTAGCCATAGCGAAAGGTGGAAAGCCAAGGGAATATTTCATTGAAGAAGGCAGAAGGAGAAAGTATTTCACAAAAAAAGGCGAGTCTACAATACCCTTTGCTATTGCAGAGGCTGGTAAGGTTACTATGGCACATATAGTACATCGCATTATCAGTCCCAGTTCTTCAACTTCCCATGCATCCACATTTTTCACTGTGTGATTTTGCAACTTGGTCTACTAAATGGGTTAGCATTTTTGTTGTTCTGCTTTGGGCCCAATGAACTGCTGTAGCCAATAAAAGATGGCATGCACCATTGGCATGCAGATTCTGAGCATTTTACTTGCCTTCCTATACCTCTCCTAACCCCATGAGAAGGACAGGCCTGGTCCAATGTCTTAGGGGAAAGAGGACCGGTGAGGCAGAGCCCAACCTCCAGCAGACTCACACATAAAAGAACTGAGCAAGAGCATTATATCAGTCAAAATTGTTTGCTGCTAAAATTTTGTCAGTTTATTATGTAATATTATCTTGATAATAGAAAACACAGGGCCGAGGGTTTAGCTCAGTGGCATAAGTGCCTGCTTGGCAAACGGGAAGTTGTGAGTTCAATTCCCAGTACAAAAAAAAAAAAAAAAAAAAAAACCCACAGTAACTAAAGGCCTGTCTGATGGATTAAGAAGGTAGGTCAGTAATTGGGGTAGCTCAATTTTGCTTTGTAGAGAAGGAAAGAGGGTAGGGAAGAAATACATAGATTTTAGAGATGTTATGTGTATGTATGTCCTGTGTGTTTTCAGTAGCTCAAAAAAGTCAGTGGGAAAGCTTAAGGGGGAGGCATGGAATATAAAATGTAGAGATGATAGGTGCCATCTGAGAGCGTAAGTAGAGTGTGAGAAAGTGAGAGGCATGTAAGGGACTTCAAGAAGTCCTGGGCTCGTGAAGGGTCCTTGCTGTCATTTTTCACAATGTTCTTATTTCTGCAAGTATGAGATAAAAACAGACTCCTTAAAGTTTGCTTGAATATACTCTTATGTGCCACTTACAGTAATATTAAATCTCACAATTTTTTAAGGAAAGGCTCAACAAGGGAGAAAACAAAACTACTCTTTGTCTATGGAGTCTAGCATACAATGATAAAATATTATGCTATCAAAATGAAGAGGAATAAGTAAAAGCGGTACATATGGTATTAGCCAAATTATTTGTTTGTCATTTGGTTATTATAAAATATTTTTAAAAGATAAAATTACCAGTTATTATACTAACTATATTTTGCTATACTCATTATTTGCATTAGTTATAAAATAACAGGTTAGAACATTGTAACTTGTGATAACATATAAAATGTCTTACTTAATCATTCCAGTAAAAAGGAAGTACTGAAATTAATATTTTATGAACTACAACAATATTCAGATAATATAAACATAGTTTTAACTAATTTTGGAGAAGTTATTGCAAATTCCTATAACTCTATGCCATTTTATAAATCGTCATTTAATTGCGTACAGAAAAATATGCATAGTGGTTTTTCATACCAAATCAAGACTCTTAACAGACACACGTTTAGGAGATGAATGATAAATATACTTTCTCAAGCTAGCACAATACTCAAATTTCTTAAAGCTCTGTTTTCTTTTTAAAATCACAATAAAACCATAGCAGAAAATTTACCATTTTAATCATTTGTACACGTGCAGTCTACTAGTGTTGTGTGTACTACAACTGTTGCAACCGGATCTCCAGAATCATTTCTGCCTTGTAAATCTGCAATTATCTACACTTTATAAACCTCTCCTTTTCCGTCTTTTCTAGTTCCCAGTAACTACATACCATTCTACATTCCTGCATTTGATCACTTTGAGGCCTCATGTAAGTTAAATCATATTGTATTTTTCTTTTATCTTATCTTTTTTTTTTGGACTGGCTTATTAAACTTAGCATAATGTCTCTAGCTTCTCCCATGTTTTAGCATATTATACATCTCTTTTCCTCTTAAAGCTGAATAATAGTTCATTATACTTATATAACACATTTTGATTTTTCCATTTATTTATGAAGAGACATCTAGGCTGCATCTACTTCTTGGCTATTGTGAATAATGTTATTATGATTCAACATGAGATTTTAATCTAAAGATTTCTTAGTTTTCAAATTCTATTATGTTTCAATAATAAAATTTACCTTAAGATTCCATTTTCTTTTGAAAAACTAAAATTTACTCTTTACCATTAAATAATGCCTAACATCTATTGATGTTCTAACTAAATCTATTTGTTCATGCTTATATTAAGCAAAAAATTCTCTATTCCTATAATGAAATTATTATTTGATAAAGAAGTAGATAATTTAGAATTCATATTTTTACTGGCATGTTCTAAACTCTATATTCACAGATCTATATTTTTACCTTTGAAAATCTGCTGTAATACTCTATGATAAAGTTTTTATATTTTATATTTGTGGGGTATTCTTTGAAGTTCAAAGAAGTGTCCTGTACTAAATTAATACTTGAGGTTTGCTATAGTGAAAATACAGTAGTCTTTAAGCTTTCAGTGATATGTACCTTAGGGGTCATCCATTTTTTCTACTTTTCTTGTCTCATCTCTCCTTTCTTTCTCTCTTTTTCTGTTCTTTTTATGTCTGTTAGACAGCCTTAGCTGTGTAATCAAACCATCTCACCTACACCAAGAAAATATGACTGTGCACAAGCTCCAAAGGGAAATAAAGAAGGTGGGAGTGGGAGGACAGATAGATTTTCATCACCTGGTGTATGATATACAAATGACAGAGATGGTAGCATGCTAACTTTCAAGTGGCATTTGCTATAGGGCAATTTCTTCCCAGGTAAAAGCAACTCTACAAAAGCCACTAAAATCATTTAGGGGTGTGTGTGTGTGTGTGTGTGTGTGTACATCAACTGTTCTGATGAGACATAAAGAGGAAGAGATGAGTAAAAAATGTAGGTTTTTGGTAATGGTTGGGTATCCCTATGAATTAATATCTTGGGTGCGAAAATAAACACCAAGATTCACACAGTCCCATTAGCAATGTCAACACCTCCATTTCCAGAGATGCATCTGGTTTACCAGTTGCTCTGCAAAGCATGGGCCATGGAAAGCAGAGATGCTGACTATTTGCAGTGGCCACTCCTGCCTCCTGCCTATGAATCACAGTCTCCACAATCAGCCAAGGGTGGGTCTCCCACCTTAGTATTTCTAAAAGTAATTCAGAATGTAATTCAAAAGTAATTCAAAATGGTACCATCTAAATTAAAAACTCCATACATAACACAATTTTAACATAGAAGCAGATAAGTTTATTGAGGTAAAATAAACTCTTTTTAGAGTTTATCATTATATTGAGCAAAACAATATTTCCATCAATTTAAGTAACAATTTTCTATAACTCTTTACTGTGGTACTGGTTTTCTAATAGTTAAATGTGTTCATTCCTACAAAAATACATTAAATACATAAATCTGCTTCCCAATAGCTTATAATGAAGATTTATCAAACACTAGCTCCCAGATACCGCACTAGGAAATCCATCCAGTTCATTCATAGACCGTAATCTCGATGGATATTTGTTAGTGGAGAGACAACTATTTAATAAGGGGTTCCCCAAGTAGTTATGTACTTAAAATTGGGACAGATAGCAAAAGTAATAAAATGAAGCAGTAAAATATGCTATGGGTACATGCTTCTATCTTAGATCTGATCATGACAGATGTTTACAAAATCTTCTTTAAGCAGAGGTGAAGAGGTTAAAAAACAGCACTCAAAGCAGAATGTTTGAGATTCACCTATTAGAATCTCGTACATGTGGTATACTGAATACAAAATCTCAGCTCTAGATTGCTGGGCCTCAGTCAAACATGTTCAGTGGCCTGGTTTCAGTCCAGAAGGCAGGAACCTTGCACAAGGACTCTGGGCTCAATTGGGCTGACCTGGGGACAACCTTGAGACCAGCACTGCCAGCTGCTGAGTTCATATCCACACCCCCAGGACAGGGGATTGTGCCCTGGGGCTCTGTTGGCCCCAGTCTCCACACTCAGCTTCTGCATTTCAATTAAGAGAGCCAAGAATCTGCAAAGGGGTGGAGTTTGCCCCAGGTGAGTTCTGGGGGCCTGGGGAAAGTTGGAGACCTACATTCTGGCTTTTGAGTTTCTGGGGAGCTACCGGGATGGTGGACTGTGTCCACACATTGCAAGGCCTCAGTCAACCATGCTCAGCGGTCTCGTTTCAGTCCAGGAGGCAGAAACCTTGCACGAGAACTCTGGGCTCAATTGGGCTGGACTGGGGACAGCTTGAGACTAGGGCTGCCAGTGGTTGAGTTCATATCCACACCCCTAGGACAGGGGATTGTGCCCTGGGAGTTTCTCTGGCCCCAGTTCTCCACATCCTGCTTCAGCCTCTCAATTTAGGGAGCCAAGTACCTGCAGAGGAGCTGAGACTGCTCCAGTAGCTGAGGGTGCAGTAAGGAGATTTGCGACACACCCAGAGGAAGCTTTGAAACACCACTCAAATCAAGGAAATAAAGAAAAATGACAAAAGGAAAGACCAAAAGGCAGGCTCAAATCACCAGCCCATCCCAAGAAAGCCATGTACATAGAAGAAAATAGAAGCCATACACCTGAAATGAATGAAATGATATCAACTGAAATAAAGAAGCAACTAGGGGAAGCTATAGAGAAACTCAAATTAGAAATAATTGCCCAGGTAAAAGAAGAAATGAAAGTAGTGAAAGAAATAGTGAACACATCTAGCGAAGACACAGCTAAAAAACTAGAGGAACAAAGAAAACAGATAGAATCCCTGAGTGAACACTATAAGAAACAAGCAAAATACGTAAAGCAGATTCAAAGAGATATACAGGAAATCAAAAATTCCACTGAAAGCTGTAAAAACCACCTCAATGAAAGTGAAGATAGAATTTCAGACCTTGAAGATAAAATTGCAGCTAGTGAAGGAAAGATCTTTTAAAAATAACAAAGAATCAGGAAATAACAATTCAACAGCTATAAGATGATGCAAAGAAAAATAATGTAAGATTAATAGGGATAAATGAAAAAGAAGGGGACAGTCCAAATGATATCAAGAGGATGTTTACAGAAGTAATAGCTGAAAACTTCCCAAATATGAGAATGGACATGGACATTTGGATTAGTGAAGCATATAGAACTCCAAATAGCCATAACCAAAATAAAACTACACCCAGACACATAATAATCACCATCTGAGAAACCCACCATAAGAACAGAACCCTAAAAGCTGTTAGAGGAAAAGACAGATCACCTATAAAGGAAAACCTATCAGAATCACAGCAGACTTCTCAATACAAACAATGAAGTCAAGAAGAGCATGGAGTGAAGTATTTCAGATCCTAAAGGAAAACCACTTCCAACCCAGACTGACGTACCCTGAAAAACTGTCCTTCAAAATGGATGGAGAAATAAGATACTTCCATGAAAAAAAAAACAGCTGAAAAACTTCATGAACACCAAACTAACCATACACAGAATACTGAAAGACATTCTACATACACATAGGATAAAACCACCAAGCAAGGCAGACAATTAAATAGAATGGAAAGCTAAAGACAGAACAGCAGAAAGATAGCATGTCAACAATAAACCAATATATAACAGTTATATCCATTAATATAAATGGCCTCAATTCACCAATCAAAAGAAACACACTGGCAGAATGGATCAAGGAACAACATCCAACCATATGCTGTCTACAAGAAACCCATCTTACCCAAAAGGAAACCCATAGACTGAAAGTCAAAGGATGGAAAACAATACTTCACGCAAGAGGAAACCAAAAAAAAAGCGGGACTAGCAATCCTGTTTGCAGACAATGTGAACTTCAAACCAAGAATGATCCAAAGAGATAAAGAAGGTTTCTACATACTAGTCAGGGGAAAACTTCAAGAGGAAGAGATAACAATCTTAAATATGTATGCACCAAATTCCAGAGCACCCAGTTATACAAAGCCAACATTAACAGAAATGAAAAGTCAAATAAGCAATAACACAATTATAACAGGATATTTTAACACACCATTGACACAGAGGGACAGATCAACTAGACAGAAAATCAGCAAAGACATATCAGAACTGAATCACACCTGTGAACAAATGGACTTGATAGATGTATATAGAGCTTTCCATTCAACAACATCAGAATATACATTCTTCTCAGCAGTACATGGGACATTCTCTAAAATAGACCGTATACTAGCTCACAGAACATGTTTAGATAAATGCAAAAGAATTCAAATTATCCCATGCATGTTATCGGATCATAGTACCATGAAATTAGAAATTATTGATAAAAGCAACTGTAAAAACCTCACAAACACATGGAAACTGAGTAATACACTCTTGAGCAATCATTGGGTCACGTGGGAATTAAAGAAGAAATTAAACAATATCTACAAGCAAATGAAAATACAAACACAACTTACCAGAATTTATGGGATGCAATGAAAGCAGTTCCCAGAGGAAAATTTATTGCACTGAGTTCCCACATCAGGAAGACAGAAAATAAAATATTAGCAAACAGGATACAGAAAATCATCAAGAAGATTATTCACCCCGACCAAGTGGGATTCATCCCAGGAATGCAGGGATGGTTCAACATATGTAAATCAACAAATGTAATCCACCATATCAATAGAGCCAAAAGTAAGAACCACATGAGCATCTCTATAGATGGAGAAAAAGCTTTTGATAAAGTCCAATGCTCATTCATGATAAGAACCTGACAGAGAATTGGAATAGATTGTCTTTACCTCAATATGATGAAGGCTATCTATGAGAAACCTACAGCCAGTATCATATTAAATGGCCAAAAACTGAAAGATTTTACCTTAAAATCAGGTACAAGACAAGGATGTCCCCTATCACTGCTCCTATTCAACATAGTACTGGACATATTAGCCAGAGCAATTAGACAAGAGAGAGAAATAAAAGTAGTAAAGATAGGAAAAGAGGAAGTTAAATTATTATTATTTGCAGATGACATGATACTTTACATAGGAGACCCCCAAAACTCCATTGAAAAACTCCTAGATATAATAAATAAATTCAGGAATGTAGCTGGATACAAAGTCAATACTCAAAAATCAATAGTATTTCTATACACTAACAACAAAAATACTGATAGAGAAGTAAGAGAAGCCACACTGTTCACACTAGCATCCAAAAAAATGAAATACTTAGGAATTAATCTCATGAAAGATGTAAAACAGCTATACAAGGAAAATTATAATACCCCGAAAAAGGAAATCAAAGAGGACCTCAGAAAATGGAAAGACATCCCTTGTTCATGGATAGGAAGAACAAACATTGTGAAAATGGCCATTCTCCCAAAATTACTATACAGATTCAATGCAATCCCAGTCAAAATACCACTAACATACCTCATAGATCTAGAGAAATCACTCCTAAAATTCATCTGGAACCCGAAGAGACCTAGAATAGCAAAGGCAATTCTAAGCAGCAAAGGCAAGGCAGGAAGCATCACAATCCCTGATTTGAAATTATACTACAAAGCTACAGTAATAAAATCACATGGTACTGGAATAAAAACAGACCTGAAGATCAATGGAATAGATTGGAAGATACAACCACAACCACAAACCCACTCAACCACCTTATCTTTGATAAAGGGGCCAAACATGTTCGCTGGAAGAATGACAGTCTCTTCAACAAATGGTGCTGGAGAAATTGGCTATCCATATGCAGAAGACTAAAACTAGACCCATGTCTATCACCATGTACTAAACTAAAATCTAAATGGATCAAAGATCTAAATCTTAAAACAGAAACACTAAATCTATTGGAAGACAAAGTAGGTAAAAATCTCCAAGATATAGGGGTAGGTAGAGAATTCATAAACAAGAATCACTACACGAGACATACTTCCCAGAATCAATAACTGGGACCATATGTTCTTAAAGAGTTTCTACATGTCCAAAGAGATTTCCAGCAGAGTGAAAAGAAAACCCACAAATTGGGAAAAAATCTTAATGGATTGTCCCTCAGACAAAGAACTTCTGTCTAGAACTTATAAAGAATTAAAATCAGAGCCTAGAAATTCAAAGACCCAATCCAAAAATGGGCATCTGAAATGAATACACAGTTCTCAGATGAAGAATTACGAATGGCAAATAAATACATGAAAAAATGTTCATCATCATTAGTCATGAGAGAAATGAAAATTAAAACTACACTGAGATTCCATCTCACCCCGAAAGAATGGCCAGGATAGAAAAAACTACCAACAACAAGTGCTGGAGTGGCTATGGGGAAAAAGGAACTCTTCTGCACTGTTGGTGGGAGTGTAGACTGGTGCAACCACTGTGGAGGTCAGTCTGGAGAGTCCTCAAAAAGCTGGGTTTGGAAGTCCCATTTGACCCAGCTATTCTGCTTCTAGACATATTCCCAGAAGAACTGAAGACATCATACCACAGTGATATATGTGCACCCATGTTTATAGCAGCACAATTTGTAATAGCCAGATCTTGGAAACAACCTAAGTGCCCATCAACTGAAGAATGGATTAAAAAGTTGTGGTATTTTTATATAATGGAGTACTACTCAGCTGTAAAGAATGCTCACACTGAGATATTTATAAATAAATGGACACAACTTGAGACCATACTCATAAGCGAAATAAACCAAACACACATGTGTAAATACCATATATTCTCCCTAGTATGAGAGTTGGTTAGAGTATATAAGATTTTATAGTAATCATGATTCCCCATTTCATTGCTTTGAAGCCTTTCAATGTTTTCATTCATCAGTTAGAATGGTTTTAATCTGTTTTGTTTGACTTTATCATGCATAATGATATGAACAGCTGTTTTGAAGAAAACAAAACATTATGACAGCTATTAATGATTTAATATTATCCTTCTTAGAAGTCCTACCATGCTTCTACTCTGTTATTACCATCAGTTCTATCATGTTGTGTCTTACTGGGATTTTAATATATGTGATAGTATAAACAAATCTTTTTATTCAAAATGAGATATTATAGTAGCCATTGATCATAGTTATTCGGTTCAGAATGTCCTGTAATTTTTTCATTCTCTTGAATGGTTTTATACTATTGTGTTATGTTTGATATTATTGTATCTGAAACTATGCTCAACTATAGCAGAGAAAGAGATATTTTGACAGCTACTGTTTAAGACCGGTTGTCTTGTTATAAAGTGTTGTGTTGCTTATGTTGTGTTCTGATCTGCTTTGTTCTGCCCTCTTTTGTTTTATTCTCTTTAAAATAAAAAAGTAATAAGAACTGTAGGAGTAATAAAACCCAAAAGAGAGAGCAAAAGAAAGTGCTCTAAAGGATATAACTGCATGTGTATTTAAGTGTGGAAGATAGATGACCATACTACTGTTTTTGTTAGATTGTTGAGCAGAACTGTTAATAGTCTCACTGTTTGAATGTCTACTTTGTATGCTTTAATTTTGTAACTTGAACAACTATTTCCAAGATGACAGTATGTAATTTATCAACTAGTGATTTTTTAGTGGTTTTTTTTTTGTTGTTGTTCTTTTCTTTTTTTCCTTTGGAATTCTATATTGTTGCTACCCTTTTTTCTGTTTTGTTTGGTTGTTTGTTTTTACTTTCTCAATAAAATTTTTAAAAAATCTCAGCTTTAAGGAAACAATGATTCCCTTAGTATACCATTTGTCTTCTTCAAAGAAACATTAAATAATTCCTGCCCTCCTCCTGAGACAGATCTCTAGCAACCCTCTTGTTAAAACCAGATCCAAGAAGCCCAGCCTGCCT
>PVJX010028687.1:0-23645 GCA_004027295.1 Dolichotis patagonum | reverse complement strand
ACAGGTCAGCGTGACTCACCTCTTCCTCCTGGATTCACTTGATTTATTTAGTGTCAGGAAAATGCACTCCTACCTCACTGGCTGCTCCTTTTTAGTCTCACCTTCTGCTTCCTCATTTCCCAGACCATTTTTCTTTAGACAGCTTCAGAGCCCTTCTTTTCTTTCTTCTATATGTACTCTATAACTCACTTAGATTCATGATTTTAAATTCTGTCTATAAATTAATAACTCCCAAATATATATCTCCAGCAAAGAGCTCTCTCACTCTCTCTCTCACTCTTTCTCTCTCTCTCCCTCTCAGACACACACACACACACACACACACACACACTCCAGGTTCATGGTACCAATCCAGCTTTTCCACCTTGTTATAGATATTTTAATTCAAGTATGATCATAATAGAATTCCCAATTTTCCTTCAAATTATCTTTTCTTCTCATTGCTCTTTCATTTTAATAAATGTCCCCCACATCATCCTCCCTTTTCTTCCCATATCCAGTCCATCTGCGAGTTTTATTTGCTATGCCTATAAAATTCATGATATTTACAAGCTCACCCAATGCACACCATCTGCATTGGTAAAATCTTAGGCCAGGCCACCATTATTATTGGCCTATATTACTGAACAGTTGCCAATATGATGTACCTTCATTTTCTCTTGCCACCATTCTGATAGACCATCTCCATGATGCAACCAGAGTGATCAGGTAAGTCACTATTCAGGTAATGTGATTCCTCTGCTTTCTACATATAATTTTTCTAAATGCCTTCTCATTTGACTTGAAGTACAATCCAACTCCTTACCATAGCCCACAAGCCCATATATGATTTGGGTCAAGATTAATGTCCTTTCTCACTGGCTTTTTTATCTGGTCCCTTAACTTTCTTCTTTGCTAGAATAGTGCTTCTCACAAACTACTCTGAGACTCTTTTCTTTGTCATTCAGTTCTGATTTCAGATATCATGTAAGAGTCTCTTCTAAAATCCGTGTAAAAAAAACATAGTTGACCCACTGTCAATATACTCTTTATTCCCTATTCTTCTTTTCTTTGACTTGATAAGTATACACTTACAATATTTCACTTGTTTACATTTTAATGTCTTCTTTCACACACTAGCCAATAGAATGTCGCTACTGTGAAGACAGAAACTTTACCTAATCCACCGCAGTTTCTCCACCACCTACAACAGTGTCAGGTACTCTAGGCCCTCAACAAATATTTGTTGAGCACGCAAATGATAAAAGATGCTTGACTAGAGACTGCATTAACTTGGTCCCAACACTTGATGTTTATGACTTTGAAGCACCATTGCCAAATACAAGCAAGTAAGCAAGTACGACCATAAGAAGTCTAGTAAAAATATACTTTCCACCCCAGAAACTGACAGGTAAATGAAGCATTAACATATCTGGAATTATCTTTTACATAGAAAAATCATGATTTTTGCAGTCTAAAAAAGATGGTAATGAAAAAGTATTCATTGTGATCAAAACTATTGTTGCTAACTATGGTCATGATGCATATAGAAAAATTAAGGTACTCCCACCAGTGTTACTTGCTTATCACACTTAAATAAAGTAGGATAATATAAATAAAGATATTTAAGATATCATCTGTTGCAAACATTATGAAGAAGAGCTCCCATGCAGGACTCTTCAGGATAATCATTCTGATGATGAATGGCTGTTTGCTGTATAACAAAATTGATATGTATTGCCATAGACACAGGGAATAAGTGGAATTTCACGCTCATATGTAATTTCACTACCTGCCAACAATGGGAGTTTTGAAAATAGATCAAAGTTGGGGTGAAAAGCAAGATTGGTGGGGCTTATGGAGAGTTGGCAACCTGGGCCACGGGAAATCGAGCTTCTGGCTAGCTACCGGTACACTGGACCCAGTCCCAGAAGCTCCACTGCCTTAGTACAGCATGCCCAGCGACCTTCTCTCAGTTCGGGAGCCAGAAGTCGAGCTAGGGGACTAACCGCCTGGGAGATCTTTCCCGCTCCCTAGGACAAAGGACTGTGGCTGGAGTTTCCATGGGCTCCAGTTCCCCAGGCCCAGCATCCACCTTAAAATTTAGGGAGCCAAGAGCCTGTAGAAGGGAGTTAGGACCCTGCGAGGTGAGTCCTGCTGCTAAAAGTCGGGCTTGTGGAGAGTTAGCAACCTGGGTCCCAGGAAATCGAGCTTCTGGCTAGCTACCAGGTACACTGGACCGAGTCCCAGAAGTTCTACCACTTTAGTACAGCATGCCCAGCAACCTTCTCTCAGTTCGGGAGGCAGAGGTCCAGCTGGGGGACTAACCGCCCAGGAGATCTTTCCCACTCCCTAGGACAAATGACTGTGGCCTGAGATTCTGCGGGCCCAGGTTCACGAGGTCCAGCTTCCACCTTTCAATTTAGGAAGCCAAGAGCCTGTGGGTGAGCCAGCGCTACTCCAGGAAATGAGGGTGCAGGAAGTAACTCGCCACATCCAGAGGAAGCTTTGGAACACCATTTAAAGCAAAGTAATATAGAAAAATGACAAAAGGAAAGACCAAAAGGCAGGCTCAAAATTCCACCCCACCCAAACAAAGCTTAGGAGCCATGTACATAGAAGAAAAAAGAAGGCATACACCTGAAATGTCTGAAATGATATCAAATGAAATAAAGATGCAACTAGGGGAAGCTATGGAGAAATTCAAATCAGAAGTACTTACCCAGGTAAAAGGAGAAATGATAAGAATAGTGAAAGAAATAGTGAACATATCTAGTGAAAACACAGCTAAAAATTAGAGGAACAAAGCAAACAGATACAATCTCTGAATGAACACTATAAGAAACAAACAACATACATAAAGAAGATTCAAAGTGATATACAGGAAATCAAAAATACAACTGAAAGCTGCCAAAACTGCCTCAACAAAGTGAAGATAGAATTTCAGACCTCAAAGATAAGATTGTAGCCAGTGAACAGGAAAGGAAAGATCTCTTAAAAATAACAAAGAATCAGGAAATAACAATTCAACACCTGCAAGATGATGCAAAGAAAAATAACATAAGATTAATAGGGATAAATGAAAAAGAAGGGGACAGCCCAAATGATATCAAGAGGATATTTACAGAAGTAAGAGCTGAAAACTTCCCAAACATGAGAAGAGAAACAGACATCTGGATAAGTGAGGCATATAGAACTCCAAACAGCCATAACCAAAATAAAACCACAAGCAGACACATAATAATCACCATCCCAGAAATCCAACATAAGAACAGAATACTAAAGGCTGTTAGAGAGAAAAGACAGATCACCTATAAAGGAAAGCCTATCAGAATCGGAGCAGACTTCTCAACACAAACAATGAAGTCAAGAAGAGCATGGAGTGAAGTCTTTCAGATCCTAAAGGAAAACCACTTCCAACCCAGACTGACATACCCTGCAAAACTGTCCTTCAAAATGGGTGGAGAAATAAGATACTTCTTTGACAAAGAACAGCTGAAGAACTTCATTAACACCAAACCAAACCTACAAGGATACTGAAAGACATTCTAGATACACACGGGATAAAACCACCAAGAAAGCAGACAATTAAACAGAATGGAAAGCTAACAATACGACAGCAGAAAGATAAAATGTCAACAATAAATCAATATATAACAGTTACAACCTTTAATGTAAATGGCCTCAACTCACCAATCAAAAGAAACAGACTGGCAGAATGGATCAAGAAACAACATCCAACCATATGCTGTCTACAAGAAACCCATCTAACCCAAAAGGACACTCAGAGACTGAAAGTCAAGGGATGGAAAACAATACTTCATGCAACAGGGAAACAAAAAAAAGCAGGAGTAGCAACCCTGTTTACAGACAATGTGAATTTCAAACCAAGAATCATCCAAAGAGATAAAGAAGGTCACTACATACTAGTTAGGGGAAAACTTCAAGTGGTAGAGATACCAATCTTAAATATATATGCAACAAATTCCAGAGCACCCAGCTATATAAAGCAAATGCTAACAGAAATGAAAAATCAAATAAGCAATAACACAATTATAACAGGAGACTTTAATACACCATTGACACAAAGGGACAGATGAACTAGACAGAAAATCAGCAAAGACATAAAAGAACTGAATCACACCTGTCAACAAATGGACTTGATAGATGTATACAGAGTGTTCCATCCAACAACATCAGGATATACCTTCTTCTCAGCAGTACATGGGACATTCTCTAAATAGACCATATACTAGCCCACAGAACATATTTAAGTAAATGCACAAGAATTGAAATTATCCCATGCATGTTATGGGATCATGGTGCCATGAAACTAGAAATTAACGATAAAAGCAACTGCACAAACCTCACAAACATATGGAAACTGAGTAATACACTCTTGAGCAACCAGTGGGTCACAGAGGAAATTAAAGAAGATACTAAACAATATCTACAAGCAAATGAAAATACAAACACAACTTACCAGAGTTTGTGGGATGCAATGAAAGCAGTCCTCAGAGGAAAATTTATTGCACTGAGTTCCCACATAAGGAAGACAGAACGAACACAAATAAACAACCTGAGGCTACAACTCAAGCATCTAGAAAAAGAAGAACAAACCAAGCCCAAAGCCGAAAGAAGGGAGGAAATTATAAAGATCAGAGCAGAAATTAATGCAATAGAGACTAAGAAACAGTACAAAAGATCAATGAATCAAAGAGTTGGTTCTTTGAAAGAATAAATAAAATCGATAAGCCCCTGACCAATCTTATTTAAAAGAGGAAAGAAAAAACTCAAATTCATGCAATAAGGAATGAAAAATGTGAAATTACTACAGACTCGGTGGAAATACAGAAGATCGTCAACACCTATTTTGAAAACTTCTACTCTCATAGGTTTGATAACACAGAAGAAATAGACAGATTCCTAGATACATATGAACTACCGAAGTTGGATCAGGAAGATGTAAAAATGCTAAACAACCCAATTTCTATTACTGAAATTGAAAATGTAATTAAGTCCTTGCCAACAAAGAAGGGCCCAAGCCCAGATGGATTCACTGCAGAATTCTACAAGAAATACAAAGAAGACTTAATTCCGACACTCCTCAAACTTTTCAATGAAATTGAAATGGAAGCAATTCTTCCTAAGTCATTTTTGGAAGCAAATATTACTCTAGTACCAAAACCTGAGAAAGACCCAACTAAAAAAGTGAACTATAGGCCAGTCTCCCTAATGAACATCAATGCAAAAATTCTCAATAACATATTGGCAAACAGGATGCAGCAAATCATCAAGAAGATTATATACCATGACCAAGCGGGATTCATCCCAGGAATGCAGGGATGGTTCAACATGGGCAAATCAATAAATGTAATTCACCATCTCAATAGAACCAAAAGTAAGAACCACATGATCATCTCTATAGATGCAGAAAAAGCTTTTGATAAGGTCCAACACTCATTCATGATAAGAACCTTATAGAGAATTGGAATAGAAGGTCTTTACCTCAATATGATAAAGGCCATCTATGACAAACCAGCAGCCAACACATTAAAAGGTCAAAAACTGAAAGCCTTTACCTTAAAATCAGGCACAAGACAAGGATGTCCATTATCTCCACTGCTATTCAACATAGTACTGGAAATACTAGCCAGAGCAATAAGACAGGAAAGAGAAATAAAAGGAGTAAAGATAGGAAAAGAGGAAGTTAAATTATCATTATTTGCAGATGACATGATACTTTACATAGAAGACACCCAAAACTCTATTGAAAGACTCCTAGATATAATAAATAAATTCAGCAAGATAGCTGGATACAAAGTCAATACTCAAAAATCAATAGCATTTCTATACACTAATAACAAAAGTACTGAGAGAGAAATAAGAGAAACCAAACCCTTCACACTAGAGTCCAAAAAAATGAAATACTTAGGAATTAATCTCATGAAAGAAGTAAAAAACCTATACAGTGAAAATTATAATACCCTGAAAAAGGAAATTGAAGAGGACCTCAGAAAATGGAAAGACATACCCTGTTCATGGATAGGAAGAACAAACATTGTAAAAATGGCCATTCTTCTAAAATTACTATACAGATTCAATGCAATCCCAATCAAAATACCACTAACATACCTCATAGATCTAGAGAAATCACTCCTAAAATTCATCTGGAACCAGAAGAGACCTAGAATAGCAAAGGCAATTCTAAGCAGCAAAGGCAAGGCAGGAGGCATCACAATCCCTGAATTGAAATTATACTACAAAGCTACAGTAACAAAATCTATATGGTACTGGAATGAAAACAGACCTGAAGATCAGTGGAATAGATTGGAAGATACAACCACAACCGCAAACTCACTCAACCACCTTATCTTTGATAAAGGGGCAAACATGCTTGCTGGAAGAATGACAGTCTCTTTAACAAATGGTGCTGGAAATACTGGCTATCCATATTCAGAAGACTAAAACTGGACCCATATCTATCACCATGTACTAAACTAAAATCTAAATGGGTCAAAGTTCTAAATATTAAAACAGAAACACTACATCTGCTGGAAGACAATTGGGTAAAAAATCTCAAAGATATAGGGGTATGAAGAAAATTCATGAACAAGAATCAAACTGCACGGGAAATAATTCACAGAATCAATAACTGGGACCACATCTTATTAAAGAGTTTCTGCACATCAAAAGAGATTTCCAGCAGAGTGAAAAGAAAACCCACAAACCCATACTCATAAGCGAAATCCAAATCTTCATGGACAGTCTCTCAGACAAAGGACTTCTGTCTAGAACTTATAAAGAATTAAAAAAATCAGACCCTCAAAATTCAAAGACTCCATCCAAAAATGGGCATCTGAAATGAATACACAGTTCTCAGATGAAGAAATATGAATGGCAAATAAATACATGAAAAAATGTTCATCATCATTAGTCATGAGAGAAATGCAAATTAAAACCACACTGAGATTCCATCTCACTCCTGAAAGATTGGCCAAGATAGAAAACACTACCAACAACAAGTGTTGGAGAGGTTGCGGGGGAAAAGGAACTCTTCTGCACTGCTGGTGGGAGTGTAGACTGGTGCAACCACTTTGGAGGTCAGTCTGGAGATTTCTCAAAAAGCTGGTTCTGGAGGTCCCATTTGACCCAGCTATTCCACTTCTAGGCATATTACCAGAAGATCTGAAAACATCATACCACAGTGATATATGTGCACCCATGTTTATAGCAGCACAATTTGTAATAGCCAGATCTTGGAAGCAGCCTAAGTGCCCATCAACTGAGGAATGGGTAAAAAAGTTGTGGTATTTCTATACAATGGAGTACTACTCAGCTATAAAAATTATCACATTGAGATATTTATAAATAAATGGACACGACTTGAGACCATACTCATAAGCGAAATAAACCAAACTTACATGTGTAAATACCATACAGTCTCACTAGTATGAGATTTGCTAAGAGTATATAAGATTTTATGGTAATCATGAGTCCTCATCTCATAGCTTTGAAACCTTTCAATGTTTTCATTCATCAGTTGGAATGGTTTTATTCTGTTTTTTTTGACTTTATTATACATGATGCTATGAACATCTGTTTTGAAGAGAACAAAACATTATGACAGTTATTGCTGATTTAATACTGCCCTTTTTAGAAGTCCTACCAAGCTTCTATTCTTTTATATCCATTGGTTCTATCTATCACAATTTGTCTTATTGGGATTTGAATATGTGTGAAAGTATAAACAAAATTTTTTATTGAAAATGAGATATTACAGTACCCATTGATCATTCTCTGTTATTCGGTTCAGAATGCCCTGTAATTCTTTCACTCTTTGAATAGTCTTATACTTTTTTGTTATGTTTGATATTATTGTATTTGAAACTATGCTCAACTATAGCAGAGAAAGAACTATTGTGATAGCTATTGTTAATGTCCAGCTGTCTTAATGTTAAGTATTATGTTGCCTATGTTGTCCGGTTCTGATCTGCTCTGTACTGACCTCTTTTGTCTTATTCTCTTTAAAATAAAATGGAAAAAAAGCCAGACTGGCAATAGTCAACATGGTACAAAGAGGGAATTTGTTCAATGATGGAAAAAACAAGCACAAGAGACTTTCACCTTCTCTCTTCATTATTTAGCTACATGGGAGAGATGTGTAGAAACAGGAAATTTGGCTAGGAACTTGTAGCAAAGTGGGTTGAAAGACTTAATTCCCATTAGAATCACTCAGAATATTTAAAGGTACTCATGTCTATGTTGTACTCTCAGTAATTCTGGTTTAATTAATCTGGAACAAGTCCAAGGCACTAGTATATTGTTTAAGTTTCCCAGGTGATTCCAATTTGCAGTCAGGTGTGAGAACGATTTTTAGCTGATCTAAATGTTAGATAGCCAAAATTTGTTCCTTCAACTCAGTGATTCTCAAAGTATGGTGTGCAAACCTAAAGTAACATCAACTAGGACCACTTAGGAATCGAAACTTTAGGACCCCATTTCAGATCCACTGAAACAGAAACTCTATGAATAGGGCCCAGCAATCTGAGGTTTAACAAGCCTTCCAAGTGACAATAACATACCCTCAAGTAGGAGAAGCAATGGCTTTCACCAGAAGTAACACATTAAGTGGACATATTAAGGGATTATAACAAAGTTAAATAGCTTGGTCTAAACGAAACAAGCACAGGGACTATGACTCCAAACTGAAAGGAAGTATGTTCTTCCAATAGCTATAGTTATTTTGGGAGGGAGCTCATATCACAACAAGATGCTAGTAACTTCAGAATGAACACTGAACCAAAATGTAACTATCAGGTTAAAATACAAGGGTAGAAGATGCTATATTTGGAAATTCAAGAATGGTAATGATTTGTAAATTGAATATACTTTCCTTTTTAAAAAAGAATTCTAAACAAAATTAAATTTTAAAAATTATACATGAAGTGATGGATTCCATTATTTCATAATGTGTACTCAGGTGAAAATAACATGGTAAGCATTGTAAATATATAAAAATTTGTGAACTGTGTCTTAATAAAGCTAAGAGAACCACTTTCAGTACCTTTTGTAATGAGAGAATCCAAAGGTAACTTTTCTTTATCTCATGATGTCTCAATAAATTTAGCATTAAAATATTTATACAAGTTTTTTTCCTGAAGTGTGTATACATTTTTGGAGGACTCCAGTTTTATAGAACAGTTGTGCAAAAGACAGACAAGAGGAAATAGATCTTTCTCAGGGTGAAGGGAATCAAGAGTTAGAGGGAGGAGGAGGAGAGGGAGATGAATGGGATTTTAAAAAAAAGAATTAATATGTATTTTGTATGTGTAACAACTCCACACAGGAATGTAAACATTGTGTACTATAAACATGTACTAATAAAAATAAATTAATGTTTGTAACACTTTTTTAAAAAAGCTATTAGCATACAACAGAGACTTATGGGAAGCTTGTCTAGAATGTAGATTTCTGGGACCTTACAGGCAGAGATTCTGATTTATTAGGCTTGAAGTGAAGCTTTAAAAATCTTTAAAATTTTTAATGTTCCCTTACTGAATTTTAATAAATGCTGCTCTATATGAACTTAATCTGTTTTATCAATTAAAAAATTTCAAACTGAAAACTAATATTGGTGAACCAGATCATACATGTAAATAAGTGCCTTGTGTATTTAATCACATGATCTACAAAATAAAACTATACATTGGCATATTTCTAATGGCTTTCTCCTAACTGATGTCAAAGGAGCTGACACAAAATAATAACCACTTGAGTATTAAATCTGCATACACAGAATTACAGAGTAACCACAATAAGGGCAAAAGTAGGCACAACAAAGTGAACATGTGGCAGCTCACTGAAGCTTACTTTATATTGTCTATTTAATTCCTATTTGAGATGTAGTTATTTGAAATCTATGAACAAATCACCTGCATTCATACAAGGGTACTTCAGAGATAATTTTGAATACCTATCATGGCATGTGAAGTTATAGAGAGGTTGCAAATTTCTGACAGACTATTCCTACATCAGCCTAATACGGTACATCCCTCGCCATAACCCTTAGATACTCAATAATGATAATTACATGGTTTATACTTGATGTCTTCCAAGCGTCTAATGACTCCATATGTGAGCAATTTTGAAAGCAATAGAATTATAGGTGTTTAAAACTGACTTGTTATTAGGAGGTTAGGTCTGGTTGGAAGAGTCAGGTCACTGGCAGCATGACTTAGCAGGATATATCTCCCCTTCCAGCTCCTCCCTTCACTCAGCTGTCCTACCACCATGCGGTGAGTCACTTTTATCTGTGATGCCCCTCTGCTATACCATCCTGCCTTGAAGACAGTAAGTTATAGACTGAAGTGTAAGGCAAAATAAACCCCTCCTTCTTTAAATTGCAAGTGTTGGCTGGCTTGATCCAGTGACAAGGAAAGTGATTAAGACAATTAACGACATTTAAAAGTTTTTCTTCCATTGTCAAAATATTCCTGCTTGTATGTTAATATAAACAATAAAAGAAAGATGAACAGTCTACTACTGATCATAAATATGATATATTGTTTACATGTCTATTATATACACGCAGATGTGAGTATGTACATACACATGTGCACATATTATGGTATTTTATAAGATTTTCAAACCCCACATAGCTTTTTAGTCTCCCATTGCATGGTGTGATTGAATTGATTAGAACATACACTGCTCAATCATTGTCTTAGAAAACAGGGTCAGTAAAAAATGTTCCTTGAAGATGACTAATCCAGATATTTGCCAGGGCTTGATCTTTGACATTATCTGTGAACAAAAAAATTACTGAGGAAAAAAGAAATGGCTCCAGTGATTCATGATAACAGTAGATGTTAGATAGGGCCAAGAGTATTTAATTCTTTCTCCTATTGGGATTAGGGAAATTTAATTTCCTGGTGTGTGTGTGTGTGTGTGTGTGTGATTTTTTCATCCTCTTTATGTTAAACCTGAAATATTTTAATTTAAATTCAAAACCTTCAGTCTAGGAATTTGTCATATGATGCAATTTACCCTATCCTTTTGTGCACCCTTCACATCGAAGGACAACAGTGTCAGCACCTGGAGGCATCCCAGTGATAGTACTACTCTTCCTTTATATTCAGAACTTCCATTTGATTTATTCTCTTGGTAGTTCTACTAATTTGTACAAAAGATCAAGTTGCCATCTTCTCTAATTTGGCTACCTGAACACGCACTTGTTGAAGCCTCCTTATTTACTATTGGCCATTACAGATCACAATATTGTAGTACCAGAAGACAATATCAGAAGCATTCCTAGTTCCTTGTTTACTAAAAGTTATATGCCTAGAGACTCAGAAATAGAAAGTATTTATTCTATTTCTAAAGACAGCCAGGGATAAAGATTTGAAAACCCTTAGGTATTAAACTTGAAAGACACTAGAAATTAACTGCCAATATCCAACAGAATGGAACCTATTAATCCTACAAAAAAGGAAAATCAAATAAATGTTTTCTCAGGCTTCCAACATGTCTCCATCAATATTTCTTACCTATCAGTACCTTCCTCATATTCCCTCAAGGTACATTCAGTATTGTAGCTTATATATTGCGTGATATACTAAACATCTCTAGACCACTTAATAGATGAAGCCTCCATGACAATATATCATTTGATAAAGGAATTGCCTGGACTAAAAACAACCTTCTATACCAACAAAAATAGGACACTGGTAAGGTAATGGCAAGGACAGAGCTGGTATTTGGGGTCAGAGGTCTGTCAATTTACACTGTAAATGTGGTTTACTTGACATACTTACAAAATCAGCTTTGTGTTTTGTGCACAAAATAGAATGCCCACCAATGCTTTAATGTTTCATGGATGAAATGAAAACATTCCCAAAAAACAAATGGGGGTCACTGCAAGATGAAGGAGTCAGGAATGGTCATTTAGTCACTGACTTTGCCAGAGCGTATCCTAGGTACATGTGAAGGAAAGCAAGGAGACCATGTTAGGAGACTTTCACTAAGCTAAGGGTGACAAAGTAGAAAAGATGTGGGACTATCACCCAATCAAGATTTGCAATTTAAGGGCTGATGAAAGACCACTAAAACTGAATAGATCTTTGAGTGACAAGACAAGGACACTGTGTAAGATCATGGTGGCTGGCAGCTTGGACTTTAATGCAGATCTTATCTGGGGCACCCTGAAATAACTACAAAAAATAGATGATCATAAGTAGAAACACAACAGTGGAGCAGACCAGTGGGTGCTGTGAACTACAACAGCTGGTGAGTGACTCCAGTAAAATTGTCCCCTGCAGAAAGAAGTTGATCAGAGGCCATGTTACAGAGGGGCCAACTGAATCCTGAACTCAGAGTTGCCATGGGTTAGCTTCATCTCAGGAATCTTAGTAACTGTAAGAGTCACAACTGTGGGAGACATCTAGGAATGGGGAGTCAAGTCTAGGCTGGCAAGTGCTACCCAGAGTGTCGTAGGCTGAACAACTCAGTCCCCAAGTCAAAAACCAGAAGCCAGGGTCAGCCTGAACATCTGTGGAGTTGAAAGCACCAGAACTGGCATGCTACCTAATTCTACTGCAGGCTTGCTGGGATTATCCAGCACATACCTGTGCTATGTCTGCAACCTCTGTTTACCAATGGTAGCAGAAACATGCTCAGAATTGGACATTATCATCTAACTATAACCCCAGAAGATAACCACAGGCTTAAAATGAGAGAAAAATCTTTTTTCTTTTTGTTTTCTTTGCTTTTATTTTTTATTTTTTCAACCATTTGTTTTTGTTTTTTCAAGAGTGTGAACATTGTTTTATGAGGTTTTTTGTTTCATATTTTTGGTCTTTCCTTCTTTCTTTCCTTCCTGTCATTTTCACCAGTTTCCCAAAACTTTGATAGTCCTCTTTTGTCTGTTAGTCTTGCTTCTAATCATTTTCTCTTCTTTTATTTCTCTATTTTTTTCCTCTTATAACCTTTAAATTTTCTCCCCTGAGGGTAAAATCACTCGACTGAGGAGATGTTTATTATATATAATTTCCTGATTTGTTTTAGACTTTGGTATATAACTAAATCTTGTACTTATGGTTCAAGATGGCAAATTAACAGACATTATAGTTTGTCATTTTCTAGACTGTGCTTGATACACTTGTTATTACTGGTTATACTACTTCACCCAATCTGATGTAGTTGTTGTGATCAGTTTTTCTTCATTGTATGCAAATACCAAGATTGTCTGGAGGTTAAAACAATACCACAATCCAGTACCAAAGAACTGGGTACTAGGCAAAATAGGCAATAACTTTTTATCCCTATTAAATTGAAGAAGCAGAATTTGGAAACAGATTTAAAAACCAAACCAGGTAGAACTAGAAGTTATTTCTGAAAAATAGTCAATTCTTACAGAGGTTTTCATACTAGTAATACAACTACCTACTATAAGCAATTTACAAGCATCAATTCAGAAAACAAATTTAAAATATAGAAAATGAGAAGGTGTGGAAGCAAGATGAAAACCCAGGCTTCCACCTTGCCAAAGGTAAACCCAGGATTCAATGAAATGGAACATTTCAAAAACCACCCACCTGGACTCTCAAAGAGGTAACAGCAGAGGTAACAAAGAAGATGAATGAGGTGCTGGAAAGAATTGAATGACAAATAATTTCTCAGATAACTACACAGATGATGACCATAATGAAGCACATGAGTAGTGAATCTAGAGTAGATACAAATAAAACAATGGAAAAGCATAAGAAAATGATGCAAACCATGAATGCTGAACATTAGAAAGAAATGAAATCCATGAGACAGACTGAAACGGGTACCAGGGCAGTAAGAATTTTATTAGAAGTATAAAGGGGAAGAACAACTACAAGCAGAATAATTAACCAACGTGAAGTCAGAATAACAGATCTGAAAGACAGATTTGAAATTAGAGATCATCAAATGAAAGTCTTCTTAAAAATAGCAAGAGATCATGAAAAATCAATCCAGCAGTTGCTAGATAGTTCAAACAAGAATAATTTAAGATTGATCAGAATCAATAAAAATCAAAATATAACAAAAATGATATAAAAAATGTTCACAGAACTAATGGCAGAAAACTTCCCAAGCACAGAAAAAGAAATTGATGTAGATATAAGTGAAGCAGATGGAACTCCAAAAAGGCATGATCAGAAAAAAAAAGAAACTACACAAAGACATAAACTAATCAAAATTCCAGAAATGCAATGAAAGAAAAAAAATATTAAAACCTGTTAGAAGAAAGAAACAAATCACCTATAAAGAAATGCACGTCAGAATCACAGCAGAATTTTGAACACAAACCTGTAAGTTAAGTAGACCTTGGAGTGAAGCATTTTAAACCTTATAAGAAAAAATAAACTATAACCAAGATTGATGTAACTTGCAAAATTTTATTTTAAAAATGATGGAGAAATAAGATATTCCTATGATAGAGAAAAAACAGCAAATCAATTAAATGATCTCAATATAATGAATCTACTAGGCAAGGCAAGGAATTAAACAGAGGGGAAACAAAGGGAACAAAAAACAGGAAAATAATATGACAACAAGAAGCCAATGCATATCATTTACAGTTATTGATCTAAATGATCTCAATTCATTAATCAAAATAAACATATTGCCAGAAGAAACAAGATCCAACAACAGAACTGATGCTACTCAGAGTAATTTCAGATTTTAGGATAGGTAAAAACACAAGGTGGGCCAGGAGCATCTTGCAGTGCTCTAAATAAAGTCCTTAAAAAACTACAGAAGGGTGCATGTCAAAGGGATACATGGCCAACCTGAAAGAGCTTCCAAGGGTCAAAACATGAACAGTAATCTAAATAATATTATTGGATTGTAGCTCACATGATAAAACTAGTATCTGTGAACCCATACTGAAATAAATAAATGACTCAATAAATAAGTGGGAGAGAAATAACAACTCCTCCTTATTGAATAATTCAAACTAATAAATGCAGAAGGAATAAGAGAAAAGAAAATCACATTAGAATACCACAGTAATAGCTGCTGTTGGCAAAATGTATAAGTGCTAACATTAGTGGGTAAAACTTTAAGGAGAAATAAGATATTTTCATAGCTTCCAAGTATATTTTTCAAAATATTTGTTATTTACTGTGGTGGTATTAACATATGTCTGCATTTTTAAAGTACTCCTTCCTGAAGATAAGAAAAGCTAATTCCCCTTCTTCAAGTGTTAGGTTGGATTTTGAGACTTTTTCTTTAAAAGGAGAGCATAAAAGTGAAGCTACAGCACCATTTCTGGTGGATACACCCAGGAAATAACAATTTAACCAAGTGACTAATGTTAACATTATCCATGATAAATCATTTTGATATCACAATATGTCTGAGAAAAGCACTTCGCTTCTATGATATCCTCACCCAAAATCCATAACCTCAGTATCAAAATAAATCCAGTTTGAAGGACACTACAAAGTACTTCACCAGTAAGCTTCAAATGGGGCAAGGTCAGGAAAGACATGAAAAACTAAAGAATTGTGATAGGTTGGAATGATAACTAAATGGAATATAATACTCTGGTTTGGGTCCTGAAACAATAGATGTTAGGAAAAATGGAATATATGAATATAGTCTATAGTTAGTGATATTTTTCAACTTTTAATTACTTAGTTTTGATAATTGTACCATGGTAATGTAAGATACAAATATTAGGGAAACATAGACAAAATAGAGATGAAAAAAGTCTCTGTTAATTTTGCAACTCTTCTATAATCTAAACTTACAATTAACAGTAATTTTAAACTTTGTTGTAGAATAAAATCAATTCTCAAATTTGGCAATCAGATTGAAAAATTCATTTACAAGAAGTCAAAAAGAAGCAAGCCCTCCCTGCAAACTGGCACTATCACAGGATGCTAGGGGGACAGCCAGATGCCAGGCTTTCCCCATGAGTCAATGCCATTCATGTACCATGGGAGAAGAGAACAAGAAGTCAACAAGAAACAAGACCTCCCTGCAAACTGGTACCATGTGCAGGCTGCCATGTGCAGGAATAGCCAGATGGCAGCATGAGGGCTGGGAAACAAGAAGTGCCAACCCCACCCCACTCCACCCCCACCCAATCCCCTGCTGTAAGTGACCAGCTGATTCAGAGAAACACTGGCTGTGATGATGGCTATTGATGTGGAATAAAATTTAATGCTTGTAGTGTTTAGTGTTTCACTGACTTTGCAAGTCTACAGCCAGTGGTCTGACCATCTGTTCAAAGGATGGCAATATGCAGTATAGCATCTATGGGAGATCTCTTTCTGAGGGTGGTAGATATTGTTGATTCCCTATTGTCTTGTTTTGAAGTCCTATATCATTTGCATTGTTTTGTTGTATCGGGTTTTGTTCTGTTTCATTTTGTTGTGTCCAGTGACATGAGCAGCTATTTCAAAGAAAATGATATATATTACGGTAGCCATTTGGATTTACTATTATTTTGTTTTGAAGTCCTTTATTGTGTTCATTGCTTTGTTTTTATTGGTTCTATTCTGTTCAGTTTTGTTTTATTTTTACTGTGTCTGGAGGTATCTGCAACTATTGTGAAGACAATAGATATTATCACAACCATTGTTGATTTCCTATTGTTTTGAAGTCCTGTGTAACACCGGTTTGCTTCAATTGGCTTTGTTCTTTTTTGTTTGGTTTGATTTTATTCTCTTTAAAATAAAAAATAAAATAAATTTTAAAAATTCATTTACAAATGCAAATGATCCAGAATAGCCAAAAAAGGTCTGGAAAAAAGAATAAAGTTTTTAAAAACACTATGAAGCTTAAAGAATTTTTTTCAAAACCACTTTATCAAGAGATACTAATGACATATAAAAAGTTGTACATATTTAATCAATACATTTTGTGTTTTCAGATAAATATACAACCATGAAATCATTACAATCTATTCCATTAAAATGTCTATCATCTTCAAAAGTTCCCATAGTGCATGTTATTATTGCTATTATTTTATGATAAGTACATAGCATATGTTCCACCATGGTAGCAAATTTTAAAACATAAAACATAAAATTGTTAACTACAAGTAATGTACAGTCCAGTAGATCTCTAGGGCTTATTCATCTTGCATAATGGAAACTTCATAACATTTGCCTAATAACTCCTTGATTTCCTCCCTCATCTCCTGTTTTGAGCTCACATCGGGGGAGTAGAGCTCCCCCCCTCCTTTGGGCTCTACTTCTATGAGTTTAGCTGTTTTAATAAGTAGCATCATTTAGCATTTGTCTTTCTGTGTCAGGATGTCTTCACTTAGCATAATTTCCCCTGGGTTCATCCACATTGTCTCAAATGGCAAGATTTCATACTTCCTTGAAGTTGGACAATATACCATTATATGGATATGTCACAGTCTTTTTATCCAATTATCAGTGAACCTTGAGGTTTTTTTCATGTTTTAGTTATTATGAATGAATGCTTCAGTGAACACGAGCATGCAGCTATCTCATCAAAATCTTGATTTCAGTTCCTCTGTATATATGGTCATGCTCAATATAATGATGTTCTAGTCAATGCTGACCACATATACAATTGAATTCTATTTATATAAAAATCTAAGAAATATAAACAAGTGCACTGGTAATATAAGCTAATAAATATAGAATAGATAACGCTACACAAGTAGTTCAGTAATTTCCTGGGTCTGGGAAGATATTAAACATAGACCTGTTGAAACTTTGGAAAGTGAAGGACAAAAAGTGGTCATTATCTTTATAGTAGTAATAGTTGCAACAAGGATATGCCTATGCAGAAAAGTACAGTATTAAACTACATACTTTAGACATCTACTGATTGCTGCATTGCACACAAATTTTACCTCCATGAAGACATTCTTTAAAAAGAAAGTATGGGAGTTCAGCGGCAAAAAGACTCAAGATGAATTACAGAAAGGCAGGAGTGTAGACATTGTGAAGGCTAGAGAAGTCATAAAAGATAATGCTTCCTCCTCCATCTTGCTTCAACTATAGTAATTCCACTGTCATTTGCTTTATATGCAGAACTTGAGAATAACATTTCTTTTAAAAAATAAAACTACTCCACAACTAAAAATATTTTTTAAATCAAAAGAGCTTGATATTGTAACTTTTTTCATTATCAACTTTATTATACTGTATATAAAACATTAGAGAGATTGGTAGGTGGTGCTTAGTATTCCAGTTACATTAGAATAGCATAGGAAGGAAGAAGTTACTGACCAAGAGAACAAAATGGGACAGCTGAGTGAGGACATTTTTTTGGTGAGCCAAACCTTTGTTTAAATGTACATAAATAAATAAAGATAAGACAAACATTTGTAGAATATTTACTGAAGGCCAGACACTGAGCTAATTACTTTGCATGTACAACAGACAATTGAAAAATATGGTGAATGCTTGCGGGTTTTTTTTAATTGTTACAGTAAAAGACACATCATCAAAAAAAATGAGATATATGTGTTCAAAGTGAAATGGAGTATTTTCAGTAATTTGAGGAAAGATTAATACCAATGTGCATTTTTAGTGTAGTAATGTTTTAACTTAAACATTAATTATTTGTCTTGATCACTCATCATTGATAAAATGCTTACGGCAATTTCTGTTATGTAAAAACATTGTGGTATGGCTTCATTCACCCTTATACACCAAGCCTGATACCATGTGACTTCAGGTTCCTCCTCAAAGTGAAAATGACCATGAAAGGTAAACATTTTGGATTAATTCAGGATACTGAGGCAGCCACAGGAATGCAACTAAAAACACACACAAAAGAGGACTTCTGGAACTTCTTCAGAAAGTGGCAAGAATTAAAGAGTAAGTGTGATCAGGAACTCCAAGCAGCAAGCAGGGCCCAGAATCCAGCCCAGGGCCCTGATGGCGTCCTCCAGCGGAATCCCAGTGCAAGGGGCAAATTTGGAAATCAGCTCCCAAGCAGTAAGACCATGCCCTGCATTTGAAACCACCCCAAGATGCATGAGAGGGACCAATGGGCCTAACTGGGCACTTCCAGCGAACTCCAAGCAGTGAACTCAAGCAGCAAACAGGGCCTAGAATCCACCCCTGGGCCCTGACCGAGCACTCAGGTGGAAGCCCAGCGTATGGGGCAAACTTGGAACTTCACTCCCACGCAAACCTTGGACTACAGGGGATTATCTGTACTAGCTTGAAGGGAGATTAAGTGACTACCTCACCATAACAAGAATCCTACAATATGCTGCATACAAGAAAGGCATCTGACTCAAAAAGAAACTCATAGATTAAAAGTCAAAGGATAGCAAAGCATATTCCATGCAACAGGAACCCAGAAAAAAGCAGGGGTAACTATTTTATTTGCAGGCAATGTGAACTTCAAACCTAAAATGATTAAAAGAGACAAAGAAGGTCACTACATACTCATAAGTGGAAAAATTCAAGAGGAAGAACTAAGAATTATAAATATATATGCACCAAACACAGGAGCACCCAACTATATAAGACAGATAAAAAGGACATGAAAAACCAAATACACAAGAACACAATTATTACAGGTGACCTTAACAGCCAAGTGTCACAAAGAGATAGATCAACTAGGCAAAAAAACAGCAAAGAACTGAATCACACCTGTGAGCAATTGGACTTAGTAGATGTTTACAGAGTGTTCCACCCAATCACATCAGAATACACATTCTTCTTAGCTGTGCATGTGACATTCTACAAAATAGACCATATATTATCCCATAAAACATTCTTAAGTAAATGCAAAGGTATTGAAATTTGCCCATGCATAATATCTGACCATAGCACACTGAAATTGGAAATTAATGGCAAAAGAATTTGAAAAATCTGCATAAATATATGGAAATTAAATAATAATCTTATGAACAACCAGTGGGCTACAGATGAAATTAAAGAAATAAAGCAATACATACAATTAAATGAAAATGCAGAAACAACATAGTGTAATCTGTGAGATGCCATGAAATTGGTCGTAAGAGGGAAATTTATAGCAATAAATTGCCACATCAAGAAAATAGAACAAGGACAAATAAACAACCTAATGCTTCATCTCAAGCTTCTAGGAAAAGAAGAGCAAGTTAAATACAAAACTCATAGAAGAGAGGAAATTGCAAAGATTAGAGCAGAAATCAATGCAATTGAAACCAAAAAAAATACAAGAATTAATGAATCAAAAAGCTGTTTTTTTGAGAGAATAAAAAAAAGAAAAATCTCTATTACACCTTATCAATAAAAAGAAAGAAAAAACCCAAAGTGATGCAACAAGTACTGAAAGGGGGAAATTATGACAGATCCCATGGAAATTCAAAAGATCAGGAATACCTACTTTGAAAATCTCTACTCACGTAGAGTGGAAAACACAGAGGAAATGGACAGATTTCTAGAAACATATGAACTACCAAGCTCAACCAAGAAGATATAGCAATTTTGAATAACCCAGTATCAGCTATTGAAATTGAAAATTAATAAAAAACTTACCAACAAAGCAAAGCCCAGGTCCTGATGGATTCACGGTTGAATTCTACGAGAAATTTAGAGAATATTTGATGCCAATAATCTTTAAACTCTTCAACGAGATTGAAAAGAAAGCAATCTTCCCTAAATCATTCCTGGAGGCAAGTATTATTCACATACCAAAAGGAGAACTACAGGCCAATCTCACTAATGAACACTGATGCAAAGATTCTCAATAAAATACTGGCAAATAGAATGCAGCAAATTATCAAGAAGATTATACATCATGAAAAGTGGGGTTCATTCCAGGAATGCAAGGATGGTTTAATATACACAAATCAATAAATGTAATACACCACATCAACAGATCCAAAAACAAAAACCACATGGTCATCTCAATAGACGCAGAAAAAGCTTCCAATAAAGTCCAACACATGTTCATGATAAAAACCCATCAGAAACTCAGAATACATGGTGTCAACCTCAATCTTATAAAGGCCATCCATGACAAACCAACAGCCAATATTATACTAAATGGACAAAAACTGAAAGCTTTCACTTTCAAATCAGTAACAAGACAAGGATGTTCACTATCACCACTCCTTTTCAATATAAATCTGGAAACACTAGCCAGGGCAATCAGCCAAGAGAGAGAAATAAAAGGTATAAAGACAGGAAAGAAGGGAGTTAAATTATCACTATTTGCAGATGACATGATACTCTATATAGAAGACCCAAAAAACTCCATTAAAAGACTACTACAGGTAATAAAAAATTCAGCAGTGTGGCTGGATACAAAGGCAACGCTAAAAAATCAATAGCATTCCTGTACACAAACAAGAAACTCACTGAGAGAGATATTATGGAAATAATGCCCTTCATAATAACATCTAAAAAAATGAAATACTTACAAATCAAACTAAGAATGTAAAAGACCTATATGCTGAAAATTATACTATGCTAACAAAGGAGATTGAAGAGGATATTAGAAAATGGAAGGATATTCCTTGCTCTTGGCTAGGAAGAACCAACATTGTGAAAATGGCCATACTCCCAAAACTGTTATACAGATTTAAAGCAATCCCAATCAAACTACCATTGACATACCTCACAGATCTAGAGAAAACACTCCTAAAATTCATTTGGAAGCAGAAGAAACCTAGAATAGCAAAGGCAATTCTGGGCAATAAAGACAAGGCAGGAGGCATGTCAATTCCTGACTTGAAACTGTACTACAAAGCCACAGTGATAAAGTCAGCATGGTAATGGCAAAGAAATAGAGCCAAGGATCAATGGAACAGATTAGAAGATGCAAGTATAAGTACAAAGACACTCAGCCACCTGATATTTGACAAAGAGGCTAAACATGTTCATTGGAAGAAGGATAGCCTCTTTAATAGATGGTGTTGGAAAAACTGGCTCTCCACATGCAGAAGACTGAAGCTAGATCTGTGCCTATCACCATGCACAAAACTAAAGTCTAAGTGGATCAAAGACCTAAACATTAAGACAGAAACATTAAATCTACTGAAATACAAGGTAGGTAGAAGTCTTGGACACATAGGGGTAGGCAGAGACTTCATGAACAAAACGCAAACTGCATGGGAAATGCTTCAGAGAATCAACAACTGGGATCTCATATTATTGAAACTTTTCTGCACTTCAAAAGAAATCACCAACACAGTGAAAAGAAAGCCCACAGAATGGGAAAGAATCTTAGCCAGCAATCCCTCAGACAAAGGACTTATATCAAGAACATATAAAGAATTGAAAAACATCAAGCCCCCCAAATTCAAAGACCCTCTCCAAAAATGGGCATCTGAGATGAACACACAGTTCTCAGAGGAAGATATACCATTGGCAAATAAATATATGAAAAAATGTTCACCATCACTGGTCATTCAAGAAATGCAAATAAAAACAGAACTGAGATTTTATCTCACCCCGGAATGAATGGCTGCCATCAAGAAGACAATTTATAACAAATGTTGGCGAGGCTGCAGGGAAAAAGGAGCTCTGCTCCACTGTTGGTGGTAGTGCAGACTGGTCCAACCACTGTGGAAATCAGTACAGAAAGTCCTCAAAAGCTAGGATTGGAGGTTCCATTCAACCCAGCTATTCCCCTCCTGGGTATTTTCCCAGAAAAATTGAAAAGGTCATGTCACGGAGATATAAGTGCACCCATGTTCATAGCAGCACAATTGTGATAGCTAAATCTTGGAAACAACCAAAATGCCCATCAACCACAGAGTGTATTTAAAAAATGTGGTATTTTTATATAATGGAATATTACTCAGCTATAAAAAGGATGATCTTGAGGCCTTTATAGGTAAATGGAGGCAATTTGATAATAGCTTCATTATTGAAATAAACAAGACTCACATTAGTAAATATCACACTGTCTCTCTAGTGTAAATAGTAATAAAAACTGACAGAATAATGGCATCCAAACGTATAATAGATATTGTGAAAGTGAATTAGAAGGAAAGTGCTCTAAAGGGTAACACAGTATGTATAGTATAGATGACCATATTACTGAATTTCTGATGGATCATTGAACAAAAGGGTTTGCACTGTTAATGTTTTAGTGTCTAGCCACTTTTTATGCTTTGATTTTTGTGACTTTGACAACTACTTTTAAGACAACAATGGGTAATGTATCAACTAGTGATTTTATGATGCTAATTTGTTTTTTTTATGTTTTTAATTTTATTTAAAGAGAAAAAACAAAAAAGAAAACAAACAAAACAGAAAAAGGGTAACAACAATACAGAATTCCAAAGGCAACAAAATGAAAGAACCACAATAACAAAAACAAAACAAAAACAAAAACACTAAGAAATCGCCACTTGATAGGTTACATACTATCATCATTGGAAATAGTTGTTCAATTTACAAAATTAAAGCACATAAAGTAGACATTCAAACAGTGAGACTATTAGCAGTTCTGCTCAACAATCCAACAAAAACAGTAATGTGGTCATCTATCTTATACACTTAAACATACATTCAGTTATATCCTTTAGAGCACATTCTTTTCCATATATATATATATATATATATATATATATATATATATATATATATATATAAAATTTTAAAGGGGGTAAAATTAAACACAACAAAACAGAACAGAATGGGACTTAAGAAAGCATAAATTTCAAAGCTATACAACCAGGGATCTTC
>PVJX010028686.1:0-23651 GCA_004027295.1 Dolichotis patagonum | reverse complement strand
TTTGAAAAGTAGCATCAGATTGTTTATTTGTATCTATTCTATTTTCCTGATGTGGCAGTTCACCACAATAAATTTCCCTGTGAGGACTGCTTTCATTGAATCCCACATGTTCTGGTAAATTGTATTTTCATTTTTGTTTTGTAAATATTGTTTGATTTTATCTTTATCCTTAATGCTTTCTGTTACTCATTGATTGCTCAGGAATGTATTATTCAATTTCCATGTGTTTGTGGGGTTTTTGCATTTTCTTTTGTCATTAATTTCTAGTTTCATGTCATTATGTAGTCTATTTTAGAGAATGTCCTGTGTGAAGCTAACAATAATGTTAATAACAATAATGTTCTGATGTTGTTGGGTGGAACACTCTGTACACATCTACTAAGTGAATTTCTTCACAAGTTTGACTCAATCTTTTGTTTCTTTGCTGATTTTCTGTCCAGTTGATTTGTATCTTTGTGTCAAAGGTGTGTTAAGGTCTCCTGCTATAATTGTGTTATTGCTTATTTGATTTTTCATTTCTATTAATATTTGTTTTACATAGCTGGGTGCTTCTATATTTGGTTATATATTTTTAGGATTGTTATCTCTTCCTTTGGAAGTTTTCCCCTAACAACTAAGTAGTGATTTTCTTTATTTCTTCTGATGATTTTTGGTTTGAAATTCACATTGTCTGCAAACAGTATAGCTATCCCTGCTTTTTTGTGCAGTTACTGTTGCATGAAGCATTGTTTTCCATTATTTGATTTTCATTCTATGAATTTGTTTTTGGGTTAGATGGCTTTCTTGTATACAGCATATGGTTGGATCTTGTTTCTTCTTTCATTCTCCCAGTGTGTTTGTTTTAATTGGTGAATTAAGGCCATGTACACTAATGGTTATAACTGATATATATTGGCTCATTTTCATAATGTTGTCTTTCTGCCGTTGGTTCTTTACCATTCCCTTCCCAATTGTCTTCTCTGCTTGGTTTCTTTTTTCTGTTGGTGTTCTTGGAGTCATCGTTACTTTAATATCTATCTAGGATATCTTTAAGTATTCTTGACATAGTTGGTTTGATGGCCACGAAGTTCTTCAACTGTTCTTTGTCCTGGAAGTATCCTATTTCTCCATCAATTTTGAAGAATAGTTTTGCAGGGTACAACAGTCTGGGTTGGAAATTATTTTCCTTTGGGATCTGAAATACTTCACTACATGCTCTTTTTGACTTCACTGTTTATGTTGAGAAGTCTGCTGTGATTCTGATGGGCTTTCCTTTATAGGTGATCTTTTCTCTAATGTCTTTTAATATTCTGTTCTTATGTTGGATTTTTGGGATGTTACTTATTATATGCCTGGATGTAGATTTATTTTGGTTATGGCTAACTGGAGTTCCATATGTGTCAATTATATGCATATACTTTCCTTTCCCATGTTATTATTTCTTTTTTATTTTTTTGTACTCATGACCTCACACTTGCCAGGCAGGTGCTTATGCTGCTGAGTTAAATCCCCAGCCTTTTTTCTATGATTTCTGTAACTAGTCTTTTGATGTTATTTGTGTTGTCATCTTTTTTTTATTTACATCTATCAATCTTACATTATTTTTCTTTGCATTATCTTGCAAGTATTGAATTGTTATTTCCTTATTCTTTGTTATGTAACTACCTGCAATCTTGTCTTCTAGGTCTGAAAATCTATCTTCACATGCATTCAGGTGGTTTTGCCAGGTTTCATTGGAATTTTTGATTTCCTGGATATCTCCTTGAATCTGTTTCATTTATTCTATTGCTTTGTTATATTGCAAGGTTTCCATCTTTTTAGAGTGCTCCTCGATTTTTTTTAAGTTATGTCTTCTGTAGATGTGTTCAGTATTTCTTTTATTATTTTTAGTATTTCTACTTTTACCTGGGAGATTTCTGGTCTGAGTTCTGATCTGAGTTCCTTTATGGCTTCATGGAGTTGCTTCTTTACTTCATTTGCTATCATTGCAGAAGTTATAGGTGTATGGCTTAAACTTTCTTCTATGCCCATGTCGCCTGTGTTTGTTTGTAATGGGCTGCAGGTTTGAGATTGCATTTTACTCTCTCATCTTATCATTTCCCTGTATTCTCTGGGTCCCTAGTGGCACTCAAAGGCTCTCTACATGGGGATATGTGCACTGGACTGACCTTGAGCACTCCCCTTGTGGCTCACCAAAGCTCCCTGGCTTCTTGAAGTCTCTGGGTGGGGCCCTACCAGGTTCCAAGCAAATACTTGTGGCTGCACACATAGATAAGGTTCACTGTGTTGGGCTTCATCTCACGTGTGGTGGCTCCTGGCTACGTGGAGGTCACTAGGCAGGGTCCAGCCAGGACCCCAGTGATGACCCAAAGGTCCTGAACTATTTGGAGATGCTGGGCAGGGCCCAACCAGGTTCTGAACAAAGTCCCATGATACAGCTAGGTGGGGATCACTGTGGTGGGCTTCAGATCACATGTGTCAGTTCCCAGCTACCCGGAGGTCTCTGGGTAAGACCCCTGTGTTTCTTGTGTGTAGGATATTTTTGGATCTTGTTTTATGATCCACTTTGCCAGTCTTTCTTTTGATTGATGAATGGGGACCATTTACATTTATGGTTATAACTTATGTGTATTGGCTTGTCCTTATCATATCAGCTTTCCACTGTTACTTGCTTGTTTTTTTCCTCTGTTTGTTTCCTCTGCCTGGCTTCTTCTTTTGGTGTTCTTGGTTGTCTTCTTCATTGTCTCTCTCTAAAATATCCTTAATAATATTTTGCAGTTCGTTTGGCAGCCATGAATTTCTTCAAGTGTTCTTTCTCTTGGAAGTATCTTATTTTTCCATTTACTTTCAAAGATAGTTTTGCAGGTATATCAGTTTCGATTGGAGGATTTTTTTCTTTTAGGAACTGAAACCCTTCACTCCAAGTTGTCCTTAAGTTGAAGTTTTGTATTCAGAAGACTTATGTGATTCTGATGGGCTTTCTTTTGTAGGTGATTTGTTTCTTTTCTCTAACAGATTTTAATATTTTGTTCTTTTGCTGAATTTCTGTACTCTATTATTATATGCCTTGGTGTAGATTTACTTTGTTCATGGCTAGATGGGACTCTCTATGCCTCACTTACTTGTACGTGAAATTGTTTTTCCATGTTTGGGAAGTTTTCTACCATTACTTCTGTGAACAGTTTTCTTATGGTATTTACAGTCTCTCACTTTCTCATTGACTGTGCTCAAATTTTTGTTGTTGTTTTTATTTATCATCTTGCAGCTGTTGGTCTCTTGATATTTTTAAGATATATTTATTTTTGTGGTTATTAACCACAATCCTATTTTCTATGTCAAATATTTGTCCTAACTTTCACTCAATCAATTTATTATACTTTCAATGGAATGATCAATCTCCTGGGTGCAGTTCGGAATCTGTTTCATGGATTCCAATCTTTTTCTATGTTGGACATTTGTTGCTTCAATAATTTTTCTATTCTCTTCTTTTTTTTTTATCTATGTCTACTCTATATTCATTAAGCAATCCAATTATTTAATCTTCATTTTTTTACCTGAGCAATTATTTTTTTCTATAGCCTCATTAATTTATTTACATACCTCAGCTGATATTATTTTAGAAATTTCAGGTGGTTGCTTCTGATTTCCTCTACTGTTGTGGTCCCCTGGACTTGTCCTGTGTGGGCTGGAGGTCTGGAGATGCATGTTGCTTCTGCATCTTGTCATTTTCTATTTTTCTTATTTTATTTTTTTTTCTGTGTTGATGTTTGTAAATTCCTTCCAGTGGATAGCGTTATCACTAGTATTGTGGCTTCCTTAGCAAATATATGTTCTTCACAGAACTCTTCTAAGTGTAGGTGGTTGTTAGTTTTTGTGTCTTCCCAATATCCTACCTTCCCAATTTATTAAGGATGAGATTTTGCTCTCTATTTGGCTCAGCACTCAGTCCTTTGATACTGGATTGTGATGATGGCTATGCCACCAGACTATCAGCATGTTGTCAAACAAGGAAGAACAACTGGTTACAAAAGGTATTACAACCTGCCCAAAGCAGTACAATCAGTAATAGCCCTAGCAATAAGCACAGCTTAGAAACTGACATACTGTGGTAACTATTAATTTGGTATCTTTAACCATGGGGGAAATATCTACAGTTGTATCACAAAATCCAAGACAAATCAGGAACTTGTACACAGTTTCCCCTTAGTAGAGTGATTTTACACTGTGCTTGGGAAATTTAAGTGGGATAGGGGACAAAATAGAGAGATAAATGAAGAGAAATATAGTAGAATCAAGGCTGAAGGACAAAGGATGATCATGCAAACATTGGGAAAATATGGAGGAGTGCAAGAGAGAAAGAATGAAGGAAAAAGCAAAAGTTTATAAAAATGAACCAGAAAGACTAGAGACAATGTTCAGTCACATGGAAACATTATAGAATCCAGATATATATTTGAAGAAAAAAAAAGACAAGTAGAACAAAAATAAAGGTATAAAGCTAAACTATCCAAAAACAAAAACAAGAAATCTACTGCTCACAGTGAAAGGAAAATGAAACACACAAAGAAAAAGGAATAATAAAATTTTTCTGGTGAGTACAGTTTTGTGGTAATGTCCAAGGCAGGGCCCAAAACTGCCGGATAACCTTGCCAATCGCACAGCAGGATTAGTCCTGGATGTGGGGCTAATCCTGGCCTCTGCCTGTGGGGGTTGTGGCCAGTCTTTAGTGAGCTGCTTTCTGAATGGCCTGTCTATGTCTTACCATTGTCACTTCCCAACCTGCCTTCACCACTGCTCACGGGGTTGGGGAGTGCTGGTTTCCAACTCCTTGTCCCCACAGATCCAGGGTGCTTATACTGCTGGATGCAAGTGGGAGGGAGTGTTGACTCTGCCCAAGTGTCCTTGCACACTGCTAGTCACAGGCCAGGGGAGTAGTGATTTCCAACTACTTGTCCCCACCACCCTACCCAAGGCTGCTTTCTCTGCTGGTCACTTGTGTCTGTCTTCCATGTTCCTCCCTCATGCTGGTAGGGTAGGAGTTGTCATGTGTTTCTACTAGCCACCCTCAATACCACTACAGGTCCCTAATCTTGTTGTTATTAAAGGTTCCAGTTAGCCACTATAGTGCATGACAGAGAAAGAGAAAAAGGAAATACAAAAAACAGGTGACCCATCAGTCACCTGCCCCTGTGTGTGACAGTCCAATTTGTTGCCAGGCAGTAGTGTCCTCTGTTTGCTGGGAATGAGAAGAGGTGAGCAGCCTTATATTTCAGATCTATCTTTTGTGGATTGAGTTTCACACACATTTGCAGTCTCTCCATTTGTTTGTGTGTGTGTGTGTGTGTGTGTGTGTGTGCTTTCCCAGGAATAGTGAATCCTGCTCCACTGGCAGGTGATAAACCCATGGGCAGCCCTGTGGACTGGATATTAAAGTCCTATCCCTATATTTTGTTTGATATACAAACATTTCATTTCAGATTGATTGTGGCATCAGGATATATGTCCCTTCCCTTCTTTCAATTTCCTATGTCCTCTAGTTGATTTCTCTGCATAGCTCCAGTGTGACTCAGGCTCTGCTCAGCCACATCGAATCCACTGTCATGCTTTTTCACTTATTAAGAGAGAACATTAAAATTCACTTATTTTTGCATTTTTGAAATGTACAGTATATTTACTGAGGACAGCATACTATGCAATAGATCACTAAAGCTCAGTAAAGAGAGATTCAGTGGAGCCACTGTTGCTGGCTCAAGAAACTCTCACCTCCGGAGAAATGATTGACAGGGCAGAATCATATTTCAGATTTAGGGGAAAGGAGAATCTTCATATTCTCTCTTCATCTTTTCTCTTGGGATAACCTATAGCTTGCTACACAAAGAAAAACAGAAATAAAAACAAAAGCCCAAAAACATATGAACAATCAAATCAAATTGAATCTTCACAATTGAAACTCTATGCTTAACAGCCTACTTGATCCGGGTTAATGTTTGCAAGGTCATGAGAAAGTAGAAAACTCTATTTCCAGCAGCTTGTGAGACCCAATGGTAGGGGCCACACTTCCTTTTTGAACACTCCTCCTATTTATGAGTTAACATCAGTTTTAGCTTGATGAAAAGGTGAACTACTCAGCCTTCACTAAGGTGAGACAAGTGAGGTACCTGTATTGTCTGCAACATGCAAGACAGTGCCAGAAAAATCACTAATTAAATTGTAAACACAATTCTAGTGTGACATTTAAAAAAAGCAGAATTATTGGCCCTGAAGCAAGGCCAGCAGATTGCTGTAGCTGCTGGTTTCAAATAGGAGCCTAAAGAGAATTCTTTCTGTGGTCTGTTGGCCATTTCAGAACTTTGGAAATGGAGTGGTCAATTCATCAGAAAGAAATAGCAGGTGAGTATGGTGGACTTTAGGGGGCCTGCAGGGGAGAGACCGTAGCACCTCAGGACATGCACCATGCGGTTGACTCGGGGTGCCGGGAGAACAAGGAAATGCCCCCCTCTCTGGGAGGCCGCTGTGATCCTGCTGGCTTGCGCCGGCTGAGAATCAAACATTTCAGGTTGTCCTGTCCCTCATCTCGTGTACCCCCTCTCCCTCCCCCCGGCCTAGCAAGTGGGAGCAAGTGAACTACACATCTTGTGAAAAGATTGGCTGTGTTATTTAGTATGAGCTCTCCATATGCAAGGATAGGGACAACCATTTGGAAGAAAACAGGAGACAATGGGACAGATAGTGAGGATCTTTAGTTGTCTAGCTTTGAAATTTGTGCTTTCTTATATCCCATTCTGTTCTGTTTTGTTGTGTTTAATTTTACTCCCTTTTAAAATAAAATAAAAAAAATTTAAAAAAAATAACCCATCTTCCACCAAATTCCACTCTGTAATAAACAAGCTTCAACATATTGGAAAGAAAACAAAAGATGTATGAAACTGACTATTCCCTGAAATTAGCCTTTGAAAATCTAATGCTGAGTACTGAGTAAGATGAATATTGTTAACAGTTTATAATTAGGAATGTATTTTAGTGCTTTTTATAATAAATTTGTATTTTTGGCTTGGCAAAAAAAAGCAGAATTAAATACAAAAATTTAAAATACTTATCAGGATGCTGGGGATTTAGCTCAACACCATAAGTGCCTGCCTGGCAAGTGCAAGGTCATGAATTCAGTTCCTAGTACCAAAAAAAAAAAAAAAAAGCACTCAGATTTTCAAAAGATAAAAGATGGAAGAACAGTAAACAGCAGGGGAAACAGCCTCTCTGAGAGACACAGTCCAGACACTGGAATATGGAATTGTGGACCCAGGAAGAATCTAATGTGAGAATTGAAGCCCACAGAGATAGTAAAAAGAACAACTTAAACAAAGAAGAAGTCAATAGCTGGTGCACATTCAACCAGAGCCAGGCCCACTGTATGAGAGGAGCTGTTGGAACCTGGGCATGCATGGTTACAGTGATGGTGACGGTGGCCGATGGCAACCCCAGAAGCCTCCACAAAGAGATGTGATGGTGGAGGGAGCAGCTGATGCAGAGGACTGCACTGGCTGGCAGTGAGTGCAGAGGGTTCAGACCTCACATGGGAAAGAGTGGTTCGCTGGCAGCCATTTTGGAGTTGGGCTGGACAAGCCTGGAATCAGAGCTGCTGGCTCCTTCCTCTAGCAGTTCTTAGCTGGGTGCAGATGGGTATAAATTGCTCAGAATGAGCCCTGCATCTGTGCTTATTCCAGTGGCCATCACAGAGGGTCCATGACACCTGTAGCCATTTCCTTCAGGAGGCAGGAGCTGGCACTTCCCTTGTGCACAATCGACCAGCCCTTGGGGAACCAGTGGAGGTTGGGAAAAACAGCAGGCATCCTTACACCAGTGCACCCAATGGCCACCATCAGATTCTTGTAGCCACCACTGGCCAGGAGAAGCGGTCTCACCTCAGAGAAATTGTAGTCAGTGCAGGAAGTGCCTGGGACCCCACTACCCACTTGTCCATAAGAACCAGGAATATGTCAAGATGAAGAAGGAAAAGAGTCTTTGGTCTCCAACCCAAGCAGAGCTGATCCAGATGATATAAACACAGAAGAGACTGGGAGTCACACACCTGAAATTTCTGAAGTGGTGGCAACTGAAGTAAGGAAGCAATTTCCTGAGGCTATGAAAGAAATTAGAACAGAAATAGTATCTCAGGTAAAAGAAGAGATAAAAAAATAATATAACAATTACTAAGCACCCCTAAAGAAGAAACAGATAAAAAATAGAGGAGCATAGGAAAATGAGGGAAACCATGAATGAACAATATAAAAAAATTTACAATACATGAAATTGATTCAAAGAGTTATCCAGGAAAGTAAAAACGCCATTGAAACAGGGCTAAACCACTTGAAAGAAACTGAAGATAGACTTTCTAACCTTGAAAACAGGTTTGCAGTTTGAAATCACAATAGAAAAGATCTCTTAAAAGTAACAAGGAACCAGGAAATAACAATTCAACAGCTGCAAAACAACCCAAAGAAACATAGCTTAAGAATAATAAGTGTCAGTTAAAGAGCAGGGGTCAACACAAATGACATTAAAAGTCTATTTACAGAAATAATATCAGAAAACTTTCCAAGCATGTGAAAAGGAAGTGACATTCAGATAAGTGAGGCATACAGAACTCCAGCCAGATATATAATAATCAAGATCCCAGAAATTCAACATAAGAACAGAATATTAAAATCTCTCAACAAAATGACAGATAACCGATAAAGAAAAACCCATCAGAATCATGACATACTTCTCAACACAAACCATCAAGTCAAGAAGATGCTGGAGTGAAGTACTTGAAGTCCTGAAAGCAAACAACTTCCAACCCAGATTGATATACTCTGCAACACTGTCTTTCAAAACTAATGGAGAAAGAATATACTTCCATGACAAAGAACAACTGAAGGAATTTAAGACCACCAAACTAAGCCTACAAAGAATACTGAAAGACATTCTAGAGAGAGATAAAAAAAAGACTTTGGATCCAGGAACAGTGGCAAAGGGGGATCTCTGATCAGGGCAGACAGTTGAATGGAGGGGGAAAGCAGGCAGCCAATGGCATGAAAATAGCATGGCAGAGACAAGGCAGTGCATGTTGGCCATAGCCATTAACGTTGATGACCTCAATTTATAAATGAAAAGAAACACAGAGAGAGTGGAACAGGAGACAGGATCCATCAATATGCTTTATATAAGAAACACATTAACCTGAAAAGGGATTCATAGATTGAAAGTCAAAGGAAAGAGAACAATGCTCTATGTGACAGGGAACCAGAAAGAAGTGGGAATAGCTTGCCCTATCAGCTGCAGAGTTGTCTTGGTTTATGTCAGCGGCTTCCAAGCCTCATGCAATTATGCATTTGTGATTGGTTCATTGTCTAGTGCTCAGATTGGTGGTGTGAGTGCTACACCCACCTAGGGGTGGAGCCAGAATATGATGTAATGACAGGAAGAAGGCATGTCTTTCTCTTGCCGGTTTCCACCTTGCTGTTTGCAGCTGCCATGAACTGCAGCCCCGCCATGCCACCCTGCCTTGGCGCCAACTGAGTAGGGACTGAAACCTCCACAACTGTAAGAAATAAACCTTTCCTTCGTTCATTTTGGGTGTCAGGTATTTTGTCCCAGCAATGAATAAAAATAACCAAGACAAGTGTAGATAAGAAAGACATGGCAGTTTCATACAATGGAAAGCCACTCAGCTATAAAGAAAGATAATCTCAAGGCTCTTGTAGGTAAATGGATACAACTTAAGATCATGTTCTTGGGTGAAATGATTCAGAGTCACACGAGTGAATATCATGTTGTCTCTCTTGTATAAAAACTAAAGGAGTTAGTGGCATCCAAAATGTGCAGTATATCCTGTGAAAGTGAAAGGGAAATATCTAAAAAGGAAAGTTAATGACCACTGTTAATCTATTATTGTGATTTGCATTGTTTTGCTTTTATTGGTTTTATTCTGTACTATTTTGTTTGATTTTATTATGCCCGATGGCATAGGTAGATATTTTGAAGATAACAAGAATCATTATGAAAGCAATTATTGATTTCCTTTTATCTTGTTTTGAAATCCTGTACCATATTGATTGTTTTGTTTTGGTTGGCTCTATTCTGTTTTATTTCCTTTGGATTTATTCTCGTCAAAATAAGAATAAATAAATAAATATTTTAAAAGTTATCCATCATACTGAATTTTCCTTTTTGCTCAGGATCTCACATTACAAGACACAGCAATATTGGATGGAACAGAAACGTAAAAATGATAGTGAAGAATTAGATCAGCAATGATACATAATAGAAAATTTCATTAGACTACGTAAAGTTCTTCAATCTTAGCAAATTTCAAGAAGCTCTATTAACACCACAAATAGCTACTGAGCAAAATTTACAAATAATATTTTCCTAATTCTTTTAAAGCAAAATCAACACTCAAAATTTCCCTAAGCAGAGGTAAAGGACAGGATAAGGAAAGGAAGATGCATTGGTTGGGGAAAAGTTATTGTCTTCTATGTTAGCCTTTAAATTTCACAGTGATTTCAGAATTAAATATATTTTATTACCATTTGATTGTTGAAGGGACCAAGCTTGGATGATAGCACCCAAACTAAAAATTATATGAGAGATTCTAAAATTTTAGATAGAAATTTTGAGCCCCAAAAAGCTTCACTTCTTCTTCCACCTATTTTGTATGTACTTTGGCCTTTTACTTTTTAAGGTAATAACAACATTATTTCCCACAATATTTACTGGTACAGACTGTTAGTAAATGTAGTTTGCAGACTATAGAAACATAAAGGTTGTCCTTCATTGCCTGTTTGATGAGTAACAAGAAGTCAGTTATTTTTCATTCTGAAATATTTTGAGGGAGGGGAGAGGAAAAATCCCATTTGTGTCAATTGTGCTTGACATGTCACATAGCTGCAGATTCTGAAAACTTGAATTGAGTGTTACTTGAATTAAGTAATTCATTTTATAGTCACATTCAATTCACTTTGTATTTCATGTTGCAAATGAATCTATAGCTATCTTGTTTCTGGTATATACTGTCTGGATTTGGTTATGCAAGCAGATAAAATCTTCTCAGAGCCATCATCCAAATTATTCTCTTTTACTACTAAAGAGTTATTCCACAGGTCCAAATAAATTGAATCTTAGCAAATTATTTCTTTTTCTTCCATTTATTTTTCTTTTTGACTCTTCAGTTTACCAATATAACAAAATTTCTGCTGGCGGGATGGTTCTTGGCATTCCTTAGGAGTATCTTTTGAAAGGCTCTAGACTTCCTGACAATTGAAAATCTCATCCTAGTTTCAGACAAAGAACGCTGTTTCCCAAGTTGATGATAAATTCAGGTACATGACAGGATTTGTGTACATGGCAGGGTATTAATGGCTGTTATAATGATTATGTGCATAATTTTGTGGGCTAGAATTGTTGTGGTGCCTCAGGTGAGAAGCTCTTTGGGAATTTAGATATGCTTGAGGAAGCCAAAGCAAAGTCAGAATATTTTGACAAGTTCTTAGTTCCTTCAAAAGTAACATCTCCCTTGGTCAAACTATCTGATGAAGACCAAAAGATATAATAAAGTCTGGAACTTTCTTATAATTATTTTGTTTTGGACTGTGCCTTAGCAGGAGGATTTATAGAAAAAGAGAGTTAAGCGTCAGCATTAGCAGCAGATGACAAATTTTTTTTTAAAGTCTTCATTCATTTTCAGCAAAGTTTATTGAAATTTTGGACAAGAAATTTTACCTCTCTGAAGCTTGCTGTATTCTCATGAAAAATACAGTTTGAAATCTAACAAATAGTGTTGTTGAGAGAACTGTAGGATTTAAAAAAGATCAATAAAGAAATGGTTGGAGATGCCTCTCCCAGTCCAGCACAGAGAGTGCTCCAGTTGCCTGACTGGCTTTCTAGTTATATCCCTTTATAAATCCCACCTCTGTTAGAGAAGCCTTTTGTGATGCAAAATAAATCAAGACAGATTGGGCATAAGATTCTGGAGAAAGAAAAGAAAGACTCTGCAAAAAATAGAAGTCAAAGTTTTTTTTTTTTTTTTAAAGTAGGTGAAAAATGAGTGTCTGGAATCAGAGTCTGAACAATGTGATGAGGCTGGAGCTAAGCATGTAATAGAGGTACCAGAAGTTCTTGGAGAGTCTGGAATAAAAAACTGGTTCCTTATTTTATTTTATTTCATTTTAATTTATTTTGGACTAAGGTGCTTTACAATTTTGCATATGAATTTGGAAAAGAATCATTCTAAAACTACTAAATTGCAAAATGATTATACATATAAAGTCATTATTACTGAACATGGTACCTAGAGAATTCTGAATAAACTAGACATTTTAAAAATAATAACTATGATGGGGAGGAGGAGGATGGTGAAGATGATAATTATAATTATAGTCATATTTCATGTAAAATTCCAACACAGGCTTTATTTCAACAGTCACACTTTTGGATGTATCACTAGAGACTTTTCTTGATCAGCACATTCAGATAAAACAAATGTTTTGTTTTCACTTTCTTATGTGGATCACCTCAGGAAGTATTTGTCATTAGAAAAAAATATTGGAAGAGTTTAACATTCTTAATGACATTTAAAAATTGGAATGGATTGAAAGTGTGATCCCTAAAATCAACCATGGAGAAATTAGAGAAATAGATGCGGAACTTGTGGGGAGACGGGAGGTCATCATTAACATCCAGTGTGTATGTGAGGGACTGTGTGTGCACAGGATGCAATTTGCTGTGTGTGTGTGTGTGTGTGTGTGTGTGTGTGTGTGACAGAGTAGAGTAGGAACTTGAAGCATTCAGAATCTAAGCATTCAAGGGGCTAATGTTTAATGTAAATTTGGTTGCTCCTGCAATTTAGGGAACTTTCCCAAGAAATGCCATGGTCAAGCTGTGGAAGTTTGGTGCTTGATATATAAAAGCAGTCAAAATGGATGCAGAGTGCAAGTAAATTAAAGTGCAAAATAAATATTGAGCACAGAAAATAGAGAAGTAGATATTTTACAGATAGTAAAGGGATTTAGAGATAGCAGAAGAAGGAAGAGGAAATACACAGGGCTAAGGTGTGATATGCACATGAGCTGACTCTCTATAATGACCTTAATACTGCAAACTGGCATGCCTCCAAAAAGGAAAAAAAAATGAGAAAAAATTGATAAAAACAATTCTTCCATATTCAGTAGTTTAGTCTATTTCTTTCAAATATTGAAACTGATAAATTATACTATAGGGACTATCTCTTCATGTTACTTTTATTTCCTCTAAAAATTTTAAAGTGATCTCCTGAGTGACAGAATTGCCTGTAAGACAGACAAGCACATTCTTGGTTCTACTGTTGCATCTTGGGCTAATCTCTGCCCCTCAGCTGGGATGCAGACAAAGTTTGATCTCTGATGTGTTCCCATATACATTGTTATGGAGCTATAATTCTAGGCAAAAATGACTAGAAGCCAAAAGTTACAAATATTTTGAAAAAAAAGAAAGAGTCCAATAGATTACTGCTCAAAATAAAAATATTAAGAATAGTCAGAAAGTGATATATTCAACTCAGTAAGAGATATCTTAAATTAGAAATAAGTAGAAATACTTTACCATCAGGTAATAAATGAAATAAAATATTCTATAGAAAGTTTAAATACAGAAGAGACACATCTGAAACATAGATTAGTAGGCTGAGATATATGCTGAAAAAACATTTTAGAAGAGAGCAGAACATGAGGAAAATAATGTATAGAAAGAACACCAAAGACAGTTGAAGGAGTGACAAAAACTAGTTGACAGTGTTCCAGCCAGTGCCAAGAAAGAATTTTTAGTGACTTTGTTATAACCAATAAAATATGGCAAAGCTGACACTCCTTATATCTGAGTCTAGATTAGAGAAAGCCTTTCAGCATCTCTTCTGATGTCCTGAAATATCTAAATGCTGAATATTCACTCTTGGAATTCAGTCACCATCTGAGAGACACTTAAGCCCCATTTAACAATACTGGTCAACAGTCCCTGGCTGAGACAAGCTTTTCTGGGTGAATCCCCTGAAGGCACCACACTGATGAGTGAAGAAAGCATTTTGGCAGTGTACCCCTCTGTCACAGATCTTTCAATCACCAGCTAGTAATACTCATCCCGAGGTAATCGAGTCATCCTCCTTAGACATTATGGGGTAGAAAAGATTCAACTTTATTGTGCCTTTTTCTGAATTCATGACCTACAGAATATATGACCATTCAATTTTAAGTAAAATTTCTGCCATATTTTAGGAATATTTGTTGCACAGTAACAGGTAACAAAAGCAGTAGGATTTTTTTTTTTTTTTGAGACAGGGTCACGCTTTGCAGTGCAGGCTGGCCTTGAATTCACTATGTAGCCTAGATTGGACTTGAACTACCCGAGATCCCCTGCCTGAGCCCCTGGAGTGCTGGGATTACAGGTATGCATCACTACACCCAGCCGACAGTGTGTTAGTTAAAAAGAGCCACTTAAAAAAAGACTAAAAGAAACTCAAGTAGGCTTGTATTATCTCATTCATACATTCAGTATTCCCTAAACACTTCTTTCATAATTAGTTTGATGCGTATCATCCAAATGTTTAAGAATAAAACAGTGTGCAAGAATACACCATCACCAAGGTAAGAATTACTCTCTTTATAAATACTTGGAGGAATAGAGCTTCTTCTCATTTTGGAGGCTTTAAGGGCATGTGCGCGCACACACACACATGCACGCACGCACACACACACGCATGCACGCACACATGGACAGACAACCAGAATACATACCACACATCCACAGAGCAGTGGAAAATACATATTTAGTTAAGAAAATATTGGATGCTGTATAGATGCAAAAAATAGTGAAAAATGCATGGCAATATATAAATATTGGAGTACCTCTCTAATCTGTCAGATTCTCCTTGGTAGTTTATCTTTCTAAATGTTAATATTATTTTATAAAAGAGCTAATCATAATTATATACTTATACTAAGACTTTGGTGTGTGCATATAAAGTCACAGAATATCTCTATCTAAGCCTGTGTTACTATATACATTAGATTAAGTTTTTTCTTTGAATAATGCAAGCATCCTTGATCCAGAGTTATTAATGATACCAACAATTCTAATAACAGAATTTATTTCTTTTTTTAAAGAAACAGCACAAAAGAAGGAACAGCATGATTGAGATCCAGTAACTGAAGGACTCTGGAAGCAGCTCTTTAAAAACTACTAAGACTTCGGACATTCTGGAGCTGAGATCAACCTTTGAGCTTGCTGAGCTCCATTCCCTCATTTTACAACTGGAACGAGATGGGTCATGCTATGAGCAGCACTGCCAAGCAAGGTAAACTCCAGGGGGTCGACTGAGGTCCTGGGTAACCAAGAGGAAGCCTGGCAGCAATTTCAAATCCTCTTGTCAATTCTGGCATGAGTTCTGATATCCATATGCCTGTGCATACATAGAAGCTGAGGCAGAGAGACTCATGAGAATTGCCAAGGCCCCAGAATCCTGAAAACAGTTGCTATCTCCTGTTGCCATGACAACCCACTCAGGAAAGTATGTAGGTGCCAGACTTAGATTATATTTTTTCTCTTTGGGTCCCAGAGGAACACCAGAATGAGTTGACAACTCTTTTATTGCTACCTGGAGAGAAGACTTTCCTGCCCTGTGTAGCTTTCCGTAACAGACCAACACTCCAGGGATGGTGACTCACTTAACTGCGCCTAGTTCTGTTTCCTTTAGAGACAGAGGTCTCTGGTGATTATGAGTGTATGAGTAATAAGTGACTTGTACAAGCTAACAAAACTATGAAATTTTTTATTTCTTTAGCCTGAACTTCCTCTGCATTTACGAGACTCCCTCTGTTTTATTTCCACCCTACTTGTTTTTCATCAGAGCATCTGCTCCTTCCTGCATAGGAAATGTTCTCACTGTTCAAATGGTTGGACTATGAATCACATATTAAACATGAGGGACTTTTCTGAATGGTGCCCAGGAATGCCTTAATTAAAAGAGAGAGTTTTGGTGAGTGGGAGCAAAGTTGGGGTGTTTATAGCCATACCAAGTACGGATTTCTCCCTAGGTGCCACTCTCCATAGGACAGGAAATCATTATCCAAATTTAGGATATACAACAGATGCATGATCTATGTACTCTCCAAAGTGCATATTCTGCTTCCAGAACCTGTGTACCTGGATGTTGAAAAAAGATAATGATCAAAGCTTGCATTGCACTTCTTGTGTGTCAAGAATGTTCCCAGAACTTCTGTTTGAATCACTAAATCTTCCCAATGAGGTAGATAATAGAGAAAGAAAATGATTTTCCCATGGACCCAAACTAACTCACATGGGAAAGAAAAGTGACTTTCCCATAATAATGCTAGGATTCGAATTGAGGAAGAGCATTCTCTTACACACCCAGCCACTGTACCTCTGCTAAAATGTGGATCTCCACCCAGGAGCCCCTAGATGTACACTATACACTTTGGTGACTGCTTGTTTGTAGGCTTCTATTTTTACATTATGCTGCATTTCAAATCCTTTCAGCCACAGCCTCTTTCTCCGTGCTCTACACTGCTGCTTCAATGAAGCCATTTGCTAGTTGACTAGAAATTTCAGCATTCAGATGCTATTACTCTGTCACTCATATTTATTATTCAATACACTTTCTACATTGTAGCCAATACAGTTCTTCAAAATGTGTATTTGTCCTTTTCACTCCTATTTTAATTCCCTGTGTTGTTTTCTTATCTTCTCCTGGATCTCACATTTTTGTCAGCCACCCATGTCTCTTTCAGACTCCTGCCTCATTTAGGTTTGGCTTCATTATGTTTGTTTGTTCTAACTTAATTATTACCTAATTCAAGGCAGAGTTTATGCTTTTTAATCATTACTTTTCCACATCCTAAAACATTTCCTTTTGCATGGAAAATATAGAAAAAGGCAAAGAAATTTGAACTAATGTTTATTAAGTAGGCTAGTTAAACCTACATCTCCATGTTTAGAAACTTCTGTGATATGTTCACCATTGTATTTTAACCTTCTGTGTGGAATTTTCAATATAAAGTATATATTCTTTTCACAGAACAATTAAATACATGATTCTCTCAGACAGAATTATACTACTCTGGAGAAAGATTCTTTTTTCAATTACAAAGACTTTCAGTCTTCACCCAGGAATCATTGTTGCGAGAATGATTTTGTGTTTTAAAATTAATACCTGCCTATTCTCTAAGGGCCAAAAAATCATGCTAATTCTACTAAATGAACAGTGTTATAGTCACTTTTAATGTACATGATCCATTAATGTCATTTGCCATAATGGACCTCATTAGAAAACATTGTTTCATTGTCTCAGTCATAAAATACCACATTTGTTGAGCATGTGGGGCTGAGCGTGTGTTAGATGACATAATGAGAAATAAAGAAAATTCCTCAGTGTCCTAAGGATTTCCTCACCTCAGTTGATAACACCTTCCTCTATCTGGCCATGTAATCTTGAGTCTTTCTTCCTCTTTCTCAATTTCCTCATTAAAATCTGTTCAATAGTTTAAATAGCTATCACATGCTAACCTCCTTGTACTGCCTTCACGGTGTTCTATCAAAAACTAAATCTTAGAATGACATTTATTTACTGAAACTCTTTTCAATACACTTGATGACCCAAGTTTGACATTTAAGGCCTTCTATTTTGTAATAAGCATTGTAGACTGTTTAGTGGAATCAGGCGCTATTCTGTACTCATTAGGTATATTAACTCATTAATCCTAATGATAGTCTTGTGAAGGAAGCATGATTTAAGTGTACCTTGCTATCAACATTCAAAACTTCCTATTTTTACTATGCGTTGTATATAAGTGGTTTAGCTTAGAGTTCATGTGATTTCATAGATTTTCTTTTGTTTTTATGCCTTCCATTGCTTCCCACTTTATCATCTAGATCACGGGCTCTCCATCTTTTTAAAACTCATTACAACATATCATTTTCTCCAGAAAAGTCTTTGTGCCCACACTGCCCCATCCAGGCAAAGAGCTCATTTTGGGTTTTCGTTAACACCCTGTTTAAAATCTCAACATTGCGCTCACTGTGATGAATTGCTATTGCATTTTTACGGACATATAATTAGTTTCAGCTTTCAAGGGTAATGGCTATGTTTTATTTTCTATTTTTGCATCCTACCAATTTCCAGGGGATATTTAACAAATATTTTAAATGAAAGTCATGCTTCCTTAAAGAATAATAAGAAACAATGAACATGGCTGATGATTAATGTGAGTAATCCTTAAGAGTTCACAAAAACATCAAATTTTTCTGAAGTTTTCTTTCTTGTCCTGAGTAATGGGTGTATAGATATTGTGTCTTTATTCTCAGTATGCTTTATATATCAAAGTAACTTATAATACAGTCATCATATATATTCAAAGAGCAGTGGGAAGTATATTTTAATATATTCTGTTACAAATAGAACTTCAGGCAGAAAAGGTAAGAAAAAGATGCTAAATTCTTGCGACAAAATAAAGAAAGCTGGGATCCTTAATGAAGTAGTATTTCAAAGACCAAAAGTAAGAAGGAGTGACAACAATAGAATAAGTTAGGCAAATCCCACTTTGGTGAGAGGGCCATGTTCTTAGTAGAGGTATGATATGCAGATATAGAGATATTTATAGACAACAAGGAAAGAAAGTATGAGAAACTATTCAGTTGAAAGACTGAGAAATCAGAAAGATCAGGTAAAATCGGGTATGACCTGGGGACAGGTGATAGCTCAAAGTATATGACCAATGAGCTATTCGGAGGGGAGGAGAAGTCTAAAAGAAGAAATTAAAGGCCCCTGAACAAGACATGGTTAGTGAGTGTGGTAGAAAGGGGAATCAGCAAAGGGTCAGTGTTTTCATTTCCTGGCAAAAGATCCAGAGAGCACTCAGCTCTTTGTTGAGCTTGAGCATAAGGAGAAATACTCAAGAACGCAAGCCTTTCATCCCATTTGTTTCATCTGTCATTTTATTTATTTTCTCTTGAGAATTAACTCAAATGGAGAGAGAGCTGAATGAATTTGAAATTTGTTATTTTATAATGTAAGTGCCAAACCCTCTAAATAGTTTTGAAAAATCATCAGATCTGTTAAAGATCCATTCAGCACATTTTATTATGTGCCTCTTCTTAATTTTCACCTACACAGTATTGCTTACATTTGAATTTCATATAATTACCATCTACCTTGGCCTTCAAATAGAGATGGAGAATTTTGATTGTCACTAACTTCAATTTTGATATTTCCAAATGAAAAGACATACTTCTAAATCCTTTATATAGCTAATGTCATCTAATCTTCAAGCTATAAGCAAAGACTTGTTTAGTCAACAAATACTTATTGAACATCTATTATCCGCTGATACTCTCCTAGGTGCTGAGGGTACACAGTGCACAGAGTAGATACCAGGCTCTGACCACATGAACTTATATTCTTGTGGGAGGAAACAGACTATAAGCAAAATAAATTACTGCAATATAGCATGGAGTGTGTCAGTGTATTCACAAGGTGCATGAAATGTTTGAGTAAGAAGGTCAGAGAAGGAATCACTGAGAAGATGACTCATTGAATGCATGGATGATAGAGATGTGTGTGGGAAGCAAACGTGCAGCAGAGCAAACAGCAAGGACTGTGATCTAGTGTTTGAAAGCAGCGTGGAGGTCAGGTGTCCGGAGAGCAAACACAAAGATGGGGCTAGAGACCAAAGAGAAGAGTGAGCAAGGAGAGGAGAAGGATCCCAGCACCTTGAAGGTTCTCCCTTAAAATAAACTACCCTCAAATTCTGAGTGAGACTGGAGGCTTTGGATAGGTTCTAAGCAGAGAGATGATGTGATAGCTAGGTCAGTGCAGGAAACCAGGGTAGAGAGAACAAGTAGGAGCTGCTGGTAACTTAGACGTGGTTATTTTGGAATGAGTTTTTGGTTGTGAAATTGCTTATTAAGTTGTATGTATGTTGTATGTATGTTTGAAGCTAGCTTCTTTTTAATCTCTTATGCCATGGCCCATGCACTTGTTGCAAAGAAGTCATTGCACACTAAATTGTTCTGTGTTCTTTTTCATTAGATGTCTGTAATAAAATTATTACTATTGGCAGTGTTACACTGATATTTTTGGATGTCAGATCAATGTCTCACTTTATTAAAGAACTTAGAACACAAAAATCTCATCCATTTGAAATACCCCTTGGATTGGAATTATCCAAATTAAAATGAGAAGTACAGTATCAGTAGTGGTTTAATAAGGTCGTGGGCCTGGGGTAGCACAGGTCAAGTTGATAATTAAACATGGTAAAGCATCTAACTAGTATGTGCAAGGCTGAGGGTTTGATTTGTAGCAAGAAAGATATTAAAATGAAACAAAATAAAAATCCCATAAAACCTAATACATGCCCTGCTATTTTCAGTCAGAATTGCTTACTGCTACATTCAGTTTCAACAGGTATTTCCTTTTCATTGAAAATCTCTTCTCATTAACTGGAAGGCCAGATGATCCTTTATATACCTGTTTTCCTTTTTAGGATAAATTCCATATTAATTTTTATAAATTGAGTACTAATCTCAATTAATAGTAATATCTCAGTGGTTCTCATGGTAATCAAAGACTAGTGATATTAGTTTTTACTTCTCATTATAAGTTTAATGTTCAGTCATCTAATAATAACTAATGCTGTGTAACAAACGAAGTTCCAGCTCAGTGGTGCAGAGCAGTCCTCATTCGTTCCCATGTGCCTGTTGTCTCTGGAGTTCCGCTCTAGTCTCTATTATATCTGTAGCTCTGCTGATGGAGGTGAGCAAATCTGACCTGCTCTGGGGCTGAAGCAGTGAAGAGGAAGGGAATGACTGTCAGGAACAGAGAGTGATGAGAGGAGTCAGGGACGTGAATACTTTTCCAGTGTCAGGTCTCCAGGCAGCCCCACCAGCACGTTCAGCTACTGAACTCACCAACAGATGAATCCACTACTGCGGGTAGTGCTCCAGGAGCCAGTCATTCTCCAAGCAGATAAGACTTTGGGGGGCATTTTAGAACTAAGTGATAACACAGGCCTTCGCCGTGTGATTCTATTTCATTTTGCAAACCTCCCAAAGAGCTGAGACACACTGTTCTTCTTGAGCCAGAGGGTTAGCCAAGGCACACTGGTCTCAGAGCGATAGCAGAAGGACAGGAGAGAACGAGCAACTGGAAAGGTACAGCTCAGGCAGTAAGCAGTGTGTTAGAGTCTGACGTATGGATATTCCTCCTTGGACAAGCCGATAAAATTTCAGTATTTTCTGAGGTGGGTGGTTAAATGGGTTAGTATTGAAATTTAAATTACATAAATATGCAGTTAGCTACAAGATATTAAAACCAAAATTGATAAATATCCAATATTCAATACTTTCTTACTATTCTCTACATTCTCCTTATGTAAGATTTTGAGACAATTCGTATCTGCATGGCAGGGGTATTATCCTATGTCACTGTGCAACACTTCTCTCCTCTCAATGTATGAACATCTAATTAGCAGCTTGAAACCGCCCATGGTAAGGGCATTTATACAATGGAGATGAGCCAGTGTGACACACCTGGGTATGCTAATTTATGTTGTTTAACAATGGCTTCTCCAAAAATACTGTTAAATAAATGGAGCCCCATTTTCAAGTATACCATTCACTTTGGCTCATTTGATTCAGGTCTCTAAAGGTTTGGCCACAACCAAACAGTGCTGTGGAAATGCACTCACTGAACGAGGCTGCAGAGTTTCATAATGAAGGTGCATCTGAAGGGGGAACTGAAGAATTGAAGCTAATAGTTTAGTGTGTCACTTTTGGGAAAAGGTGCACAAGGCATATAAATAGAAAAATCTGTGTGTTGTGGTATGCACTGCTGAATAAATAAGTAAATTTAACTTTGATTTTTCTCAAAAGTAACCAATCTTTCCTCATTATTTCTAACATTTCTCAGAGGAAAACAAATATGTAACAGTGAAGAAAAATTGAAAAATAGATTCTTGTATATTTGCATTTATAAAATGTTTGTCTATTATGGTGAACTATGAGATAAACTCACATGTCTATGTTATAAGCTCACACAGACTAGAAAGAGTTGCTCGACTGTGAATCCCAAACTCTAAAAAGTGATGTATATCATAAAAATTTGTTCCATTTGAATCTATCAGATTATACCTAAACCATGATTCTTTCAAAATACTGCAACATTGGCACGGCCTATGTGCAAAAATCTCAAGCTTTAACACTAGAAATGTTATAAGGCTCTCTTCCTTTGCGTGGAGATTTGTCTTTTAATTGAAAATAGCACTCCCAGCTGCACTGAAAGTGCTTTCTGAACAAAAAGGAGGAGGACATCTTAAAGACTGCACTGAAGTCAGGGCCAACCGTAATTTACATTTCAGAATATAAATGCCCTAGGGAAGACTTCTTCCCCTGCTGCCTGAAACTCTGATTGGCACTTCAATAGGACTTTACCAAATTGGAGGTTGGTCCCAGGAAACCCATCCTCCTGCTTACCAATAACTGCAATTGTAGGTGTCTGATCTGAGGAAATAATGACTATGAGAACAGGACTTTTGAAAAGTCAAGGCGACTCTGACAGACGAGTGAGAAAAACAAATACAAAACAAAACAGGAAAACAATAACATAGATACTAAGGATTTGTGGATTTTTCATTCCAGTGAATAGAGGTGCAGTATTTCTATTTAAGTAAATTCTGCTTTGATGGTTATCAATAAGATAGCAAAGAGGAACTATATATGCGTGTATATGTGTGTATGTGTGTGCACACATTTTACAGATTTCTCATTCTCAACACAAATCCCACCTACTACCAAGAGGACTATTATAATTGGTTTAGATTTATAGCACTGTGATATTGAACTTTTGGATATAAACTTCTTAGAAACTCTTTAATATAAAATTAGAAGACAGAAATTGATTTACCTCATCACTGTCTTCAATTCCTCCTTCCCAACACCACAAAATCAGAATCACTTTTTACCTGCTTCTGCAATTTTCCAAGTCTTGTAGCTGAAAACTGGTGGCCTCACTTTATCTGCCATATTGGTTTACACTCCCCACATCTCGTCCAGTCCTCCTTTCATGCTGAGCCAGAGTGCGTCTCCTTCCTCCCCTTGTCCTGTTTGTCCTGTTTTCCTCTCTGTCCCTTCCTCCTTTGTTCCTTCTCCCCCTCCTTTGTTTCTTTCTTCCTTCCCCAACTTTTCTTAGTTTCTTCTTTTTTTTTCTTTACTATTTTTGGTCCAATGATTTAGTAAATATAAATTAAAACAAGAATATAAGAATTTAAGTCAATATATCTACAAACAAATGTCTAGTGTTCACAACAAGAAAAAAAGAAGTGTAACTATTGCCTTCAAAAGGTGGTAGACACTAATTTATTTTAAAGTCTATTCTGACCCTAATAAAGTACAAATTTTATCATATATAGGTCATTACTAGTAATGCATACATCTTTTAAGTTGGGATTCTAGTTTTTATTTGTTTATTCTCATGCTAATATCACAGTGAACTAAATATTACAGATTTAGAGTAATTATTTTTTTCCATAGCTATAAATATTTTCTCATGGTACTCTCCTAAACATTTTCTTGAACTTTTCTTTTGGCCCATTCTC
>PVJX010028685.1:0-23652 GCA_004027295.1 Dolichotis patagonum | reverse complement strand
AAGATTCAATCCTGTAATTTGGAGCAACCCGGGTGAAACCAGCTAACATTATACTAAGTGAAACAAGACAGGTACAAAAAAGGAAAGTACCACATGGTCTCATTTATATGTACAACCTAAGAAAGTTGATCTCATAGAAACTGAGAGGACAGCAGTGTTTACGAGCAGCAGGGGAGAGTAAGACAGAGGAAGGTGTAGAGAAATTTTATCAGTAAATATCTTAGTTGCTGATACTTAGTTACTTTTAGCTTGCTTGAGACGTAATGCTCAACTCCTCTAAGTTATGAAGGGAAGGTTTAATTTGGCTCAAAACTTGTAGGGGCTGCGATCCACGGTCTACTGACCCCAAGGCAGGGCAGCATGGCAGAGGGGCATGCAGAGGAGGCTTACTTACGGCGTGGAGGCTGAGCAGAGACCAAGGGAGGAAGGCAGGGGGAGACCTTTGCACTCCACCTAGTGACCCATCTCCTCCAACCAAGCTTCACTTCTGAAATTATATTTAGCTATAAACTCATCAGTAGGCTAACCCACAGATGCGTATCACAAACCCTGATCAAATCAGCTCCCCAAAGCCCTGCTTACAAGGAGGGTATGGGGATTTGGGGGACATGCAGATGTAAACCATAAAATAGATAATAATTAGACAGAAGTAATAAATCTAGTATGTTATAAATTACAGTACACTGTTCCTTTCACAAAACTAGAGAAAAGGGCAGTGAAAGTTTTTAGTAAAGCATGAAAATGATTTGAGGAGATAATTATATTTAACCTAATTTTAACACTACGTAACTCATGTGTATATTGAAACATTTCAACGTACTCTGTGGACATGTACAATTTTCATATTTCTATGCATCAGTTAAAAATGGAAAAACTTTAAAGAAAGGAATAAAACACACACAAAAAAAGAAACAACGGCTGGGGATTTAGCTCAGCGGCGTAACTTCCTGACTGGCAAGCACAAGGTCATGAGTTTGATTGCCGGTACCAATAAATAAATAAATAAATAAAGGAATAAAACATACACATCGTGACACCAGTCTTTTATTAACTCTAATATTAGAAACTGCCCTCATTTTTACCTCCTTTGAAATGCACCATTCACTAGTTGAACACCGTGATAAAATATTCTAAACAATTCTAGCCTTATCAAATGAATCTACGGAGAATTTCAACTAGATAGTGTTGCCACCTGCAAGTGTATGGACAAATGACCTTAAATGACTTATCATCTGAATTTCCTAGGGACACTCCATTCCAGAAAAATAAACAATCATTACGTACTTATTGACCAGAGCAAAAGTAATTCTAAATTTCAGTTCAACAGCCTTTGCAATGCAATAGGCCATGTACTTATTACTTACAAAACACTAGCAGAGATACTAATATGTAACCAAGATAACTTAAGTTTTCTTTTTTCCTCTGACTTGTGAACTTTTTAAACAAATCTCTAAGTGCCCCTACCAGGTAATATCTCATTTGGAGCCAGAAAGCCTGGTCTTGTGGGTTTTGTTTTGTTTTCAGAGTAAAACTTCATACAGCATTTAAAATCTGTGTCAGAAATCCCGAAACTTGTCTGCACGTAGGGACCTTGATTCTAGGAAAGAGAGGCTCACGTAATTGAATTTCATTACTGTGGTCCTTATAGAATTTTAACTCAAATCTGTGTTGCTGCCCTGTGATCGCTGTAGACCCTGGTATTCTCTATTAATATTCCATAATTTTATTTGTAAGGATATGATAAGAATATTCTTACAAGCACCACGGAGGCCTAGACTGGAAGATCACTGCAACAAAGTGAGTTCAAGTACAACTTGAAACCCTGTTTCAAAAAGATATATATATATATCACTGTAAATATAAGCTCATCTACCATTACTAAATAATAAATGTTTCTGGTTTTCATAATGATTTTTAAGGTTTTCTTATAATTTCTAGTCTGTTTTTCATCTTGTGGATTCACTGATGTAAATAATTGATCAACTACTAGTTGTTATACGTTTACTGAAAGTGCAGAATGCATGTACATTCTGCTTAAGTCTCACTCACTGTTTTTTTCCTCATGTTTCCTTCTCTCATTTTAAATTCATTTCCACTTTGAAATGTTTTCTGTAATATATCACCTATTTGGAATGAGGCAAAAAATAAATGAATAAAACTAAAGAATACCAGACTGATAGGACTGCCAGTTGGCTTACCTCTAGAGGAAAATTGCAGAAACTGTAAAAAATGACTTGATGGTGATATTTTCAACTGTCACTAATTTTTATTTTTCTGTGGATGGTAACTCAGATCTTTTTGTGACTTTCCAGTGGGGCAATGTATATTTTTTAATGAGTTATTTTTTTATATGAGTTATTTTTAATGAGTTATTATTTTTTCAGTCTGAAAACTCCTTTTCGTAATCTACCATGGACCTTAACAGAACTAGGTATCCAGTATTTAAATAATCATTATTTTCCATATCCATCACCATAACAGTGATCATGATTACAATCTTCATCAAATAAAACTTCATCACTAGAACAAGTAAATAATTCAATGGCTCCATGTTCCAATCATTAATGAGGGGGATATTTTTGCATTGTTTTATACTATTTTAGTATTTATTTAGAACAGTTCTTATTGTGTTTTGCTCATAAACCAGACATGATAAATTGGTTATGTAAAAAATATAAGTAGCCAACTGTTCCTAGAACAAATGATGTCAAGAATGTAAGCCCCATTTTAGAAAGTTCCAGAAGCCAGCTTTTTGGTATCATGTCTGTTTTACATGTTGGATACATAGCACATTTGTAATCCCAGCATTTTTGGGAGAATGATACAGGAGGACCAAAAGTTCCTCTTATTTGGGGTACTTAGTTGGACCCTGAGCCCCAAATAAGTAATTAAAATTTTAATTATTTAATTTAATTTAAAGAGGATGAAGATGTAGCTCAGTGTGAAAGTCAGGGGTTCCATCCTCAATATTTTATGAGAAAGATGATATTTCATACTAGTCATTCTTCTTTTACCACTACATGTACTCACAAGCTTATTTCATTCTGTTTTCTTACTTAGCCAAATGTTACAATATGTGTTTGATTTTAGAAATATTATCTTCAAAATAAAATAGTTATGAGTTTGAAGCAATTCAGGAATTGAAGCAAATTCTTTCATCCTTTGGAGGTTATTTGTGTACATTCTGTAATTAATGACATGGTCAATGTTTTGAGGGTGGAAATATTAATGGCCTGGTAAAATAAAGTAAATATTTTTGCTTTCATTTTTGGTATTCAACATTGTTTCTAAAATCTTAGCAATGTAAAAGCAAAGAAAAATATTCTAAGTTCATAGAAGAAGAGATAAAGTATTTGTATTTAAAGTAAAGATCATGTTCTACTTTAGTAGTAAACTTGTCAATAGTAGTAATTTGGGAAGTTCACTTGTTATATTATAACTAGAGAAACAGTAGTGTTTACCTATATCAACAGCAAAAAGTGATAAAGTGAAATTTAAATTAAAATATTCCTTATAAAAGCATAAATAATATAGGAATAAACCTAACAAAAATATAACAAATAGTTCTAGGGGTCCATGAGTTCATCTCTTGTTTTAGTATCTGTGCTGCTTAAGGTAGCATGAGAAATCCAATTCCTGTTTAAAAATTTATTTGTGACATTTCAAACAGTTAGAAAGCCTCTTCCTTCAAGACCTCTCCAAGGAAAACTGGTCTGCCCAAGGTAGAATCAGTGATAGTGACTTACTTGGCTCTGAAGACTATTCTACTAAAGGCATCATCATTAGTCATTAGAGAAAGGCAAATTAAAACCACATTGAGATTCCATCTCACCCCAGAAAGAATGACCAGAATAAAAATAAACTACCAACAAAAAGTGCTGGAGAGGCTGTGGGGAAAAAGGAACTCTTCTGCACTGTTGGTGGGAGTGTAGACTGGTACAACCACTGTGGAGGTCAGTCTGGAGATTCCTCAAAAAGCTGGGATTGGGAGTCCCATTGGACCCAGCTATTCCACTTCTACGCATATTCCCAGAAGATCTGAAAACGTCATACCACAGTGATATATGTGCACCCATGTTTATAGCAGCACAATTTGTAATAGCCAGATCTTGCAAACAAGCTAAGTGCCCATCAACTGAGGAATGGATAAAAAAGTTGTGGCATTTTTATACAATGGAGTATAACTCAGCTATAAAGAATGATCACATTGAGATATTTATAAATAAATGGACACAACTTGAGACCATACTCATAAGCAAAATAAACCAAACTCAAATGTGTAAATACCATATAGTCTCCCTAGTATGAGAGTTGGTAAGAGTATATAAGATTTTATGGTAATCATGATTTCCCATTTCATTGCTTTGAAGCCTTTCAATGTTTTCATTATTCAGTTGGAATGGTTTTATTCTGTTTTGTTTGACTTTATTATGTGTGATGGTAGGAACAGCTGTTTTGAAGAAAGCAAAACATTATGGCAGCCATTGCTGATTTAATATTGTCTTCCTTAGAAGTCCTACCATGCTTCTACTCTGCTATTACCATTGGTTCTATCATGTTGTGTCTTACTGGGACTTTAATATATATGATGGTATAAACAAATCTTTTTATTGAAAATGAGATATTATAGTAGCCATTGATCATAGTCGTTTGGTTTAGAATGTCCTGTAATTCTTTCATTCTCTTTAATGGTTTTATACTATTGTGTTATGTTTGATATTATTGTATTTGAAATTATGCTCAACTATAGCAGAGAAAGAGATTTTTTTTTTTTATCGGTACCAGGGATCGAACTCATGACTGCCTGCTTGCAAGTCAGGCACTTATGCCGTTGAGCTAAATCTCCAGCCCCGAAAGAGATATTTTGATAGCTACTGTTAATGTCCGGTTGTCTTATTATAAAGTGTTGTGTGGCTTATGTCGTTCTGTTCTGATCTGCTTTGTTCAGCCCTCTTTTGTTTTATTCTCTTTAAAATAATTTTTTTTTTAAAAAAAAAAGGGGCTTCAACTGCCCCTGGTTAGCCGTGGTTTGATGGATGTCTGCTTTCCTGGCCCCCACCTCACATTCTAAACTCTGCTTGGGGTCCTAACAGCCCTCAGTTGCCTTGAGTAAATGTGGGGAAGGAGAAAGAAATCCTGCCAATTCTGCTCGTTACCCAGTGCTTTGTCACTCCTAGTGCTCCTGCAGTATCTTTCTCTTGGGTCCCAGGTTTGTAAAACTCCAGGGTATTTTGTTCAGTGTTCCCTGTAGAGGAGGATGAACTAGGGCCTCCCTTCCTTTGTGTGGGCTGATCCACTGATGCCTCAACTCTCGTACATTCCACCGAAGGAAATGACTGGAGCAGGTAGGAGCTTGCTTTTTTAAATTTAACCTTTTATTTATAGTAATGTAATAATTAAGGTTTGATTAATTTTAATATTTGGCTTTAATATTTGAGTATCCTGATACTTATTCAGTGACGTTCTGGTGGTAGAAGGCTAAAAGAGCACAATTATTCTTGAAAAACTGATTTCATTTAATTTATATATATATAATAACATGTTTAATATATATTAAATACATAAACAACTTATTTACTATATATTAAATATACATATTTAATATATATTTACATATTTAGTATATATACATTCCTATAACACTACTCATTCTTATTTGAATGGAGGTATTACAAATATGCAGATAAGTTCTAAGCATGAGAGTACATAAAATAGACTTTGTTCATCACAGCAAAAACCAGAAATGATTCAGTTGTTCCTTAAAAGGAGAATCAATAAGCAACCTGTGATTATTATTATAAGATATTACTCAGTAATGTAATAAAAAAAAGTATTGCTTTACAAAACAAAGAACAATCAGAAACATTCTAACAGAAGGAAACTGAACTCAGAAGAATGTGATATTCGCTGGCCACCATCAGGGAGCTTGCTGCAGGGAGCCGGCGTGGGCTGAGAAAAGCAGCAGCCAGCCCTGCACCAGCACATCCGGTAGCCACTACCGGGTACCTATACCCAGTAATGCCTAGGCAAACCAGCCAGCCAAGTCTTCGAGAAATTGTAGCCAATAGGCAAAGTGCTGTGACCCCACAACCTGCTTGTCTGGAAGAACCCAGGAAAATGTAAAGATGAAGAAGCAAAAGGCAATCTCTGGCTTCCAACTCATGCAGAGCAAGTCCAGGAGATGTAAACATGGAAGAGATTGAAAATTGCTGACATGATGACAACTGAAGTAAAGAAGCAACTTCATGACGCTGTAAGTGAAAGTAGATCAGAAATACTATGTCAGATAAAAGAGGAAATGAAAAAAATAATAAAAGAATTGTTGAGCATAGCTAAAGAAGACATAGATTAAAAAACAGAAAAGCATAAGAAAATGAGGGAAAACTTGAATAAACAACATAAAAAAGGTTTACAGTGCACAGAACAAATTCAGAGACATCCAGGAAATTGAAAACTGTTGAAAGCTGGCAAAATCACTTGAAAGAAACTGAAGATATACTTTCAGAACTTGAAGACAGGTTTGCAGCTAGCAATCATGAAAAGAAAATTTCTTAAAAATGACAAGGAACCAGAAATAACAATTCAACTACTGCAAGATGATGTGAATAAAAATAATTTAAGAATGATAGGTGTCAGCAAAAAAAAACAGGGGCCAACACAAATGACATAAAATGACTTTTTTATGGAAGTAATAGAAGAAAACTTCCCAGGCATGAGAAAAAGACCTGACATACACATAGACATAAGGGAGGCATATGGAACTTCAGCTAGGTATAACCAAAATAAATCTGCATCCAGACATATAATAATCAAGATCCCAGAAATTCAGTACAAGAACAGAATAGTAAAAGCTGTTAAAGAAATGAAACAGATCACCTATATAGAAAAATCCACTAGAATCATGACAGACTTCTCAACACAAAGGATCAAGTGAAGAAGAATTTGAAGCATTTCAAGTCCTGAACAACATCTTCTAACCCAGATTGATGTACCCTGCAAAACTATCTTTCAAAATTAATAGAGAAATAAGATACTTCCATGACAAAGAACAACTGAAGGAATTCATGCCCACCAAATCAACCTTACAAAAAATACTGAAGAACATCCTAGAGAGAGATAAAAATGACCATGTTTCCAGGAACAGGGAATCACCAAGAGGGGCAAGCAATTTGAATGGAGGGGAAGAGTGGGGAGCCAACAGCAGGAAAATATCAAGGCAGAGTTAAGTCAATGCCTGTTGACCATAACCATTAATGTAGATGGCCACAATTTACCATTAAAAAAAATGCAGGCAGAGTAGATCAGGAGACAGGATCTATCAATATGCTTTATGCAAGAAACACATGTACCTTAAAAGGAAATTCATAGATTAAAAGTCAAAGGAGAGAAAACAATGCTTCATGTGACACAGAACCAAAAAAAGCAAGGATACCTGTCCAGCAACTTAAGAATAAATAAGAAATATGTGGAATTTTTATACAATGAAATCTACCCAGCTGTAAAGAAAGAGAACCTCAAGGCTCCTGTAGGTAAATGGAAGCAACTTGAGATCACGCTGTTGGGTGAAATGGTTCAGAGTAACAGGAATGAACATCACGTGGCCTCTCTAGTGTAAAATATTAAAGGAGTTAGTGGGATCCAAAATGCACAATAGATATTGTGAAAGTGAGAGGGGAGGAAATGTCTAAAAGGGGAAGGCAGTAACCATTGTTAATTTCCTATTATCTTGTTTTGAAACCTTGTATTAATTTCACTGTTCTCTTCCATTTGGTTTTATTTGTTTGATTTCATTATATGTGATGCTGTGGGCGGCTATTTCAAAGACAACAAGATATATTATGGTTGCTATAGTTGATTTCCTGTTATCTTCTTTTGAAGCCCTGTATTGCTTTCATTGTTTTTTTTATTGATTTATCCTGTTTGTTTTATTTGATTTTATGATGTCTGATGGTATAGGTAAATACTTTGAGGATAACAAGAGGCTTTATGGTAGTTACTGTTGATTTCCTATTACCTTGTTTTGAAGCCTTGTTTTGCTTGAGTCTATTCTTTTTTATATTGTTCATTAAAAACAAAGAAAAACAAGAATGCTATATTTAAAATGGGAAAACTGACCTTGGAAATATAGTTTTCCTATGAGATTGAAGTTTCTGGAGTGAGGCACCAAGGAAAAGTCTTAGGTGATAGAAATAGTCTGTATTTTAATTGATGTCATAGTAACATGACATCTATACTTTATTTAAATTTTTCTAAATTAAAAATTATAATTTGAATAAAATAAGATGGGAGAGACTAGAATTCCTTTTATTTTCACTAATTCTAATATCTTAAGTGTTCTGCTCTGCTAATTTTAAGTTTTCAATTATTGTACTTAAATCAGTTATTCATCCTTAAAGCACCATTATTCCTATTTTCTGTAAATCAGAAAATAGAGATTCTGTAAATCTGTAAATAATCAAAGCACTTAACATAGTTTCCATGTATTAATCCTATGTAAATTACAATTCTAAATGCCTAAGGGGTTAGTTTTTCTCCTTCATGAAGTAAATTGAAGCAATCATTGACAAAATCATTCATCTTAGAAAGTCTTTCATAAATGGAAACGATATCGAGGAAGACTACACCATTTAATCTTGTTTCAGTTAGCATGTTAAATAATAAATATAAAATTAATAAATATTTTTCATGATAAAATGGCCTTACTGTTACTTTCAGTAAATATTCATTTATCCAAAAAAATTTAGATAATTATTTTATATAAAATATTATATATATTTACTCTCTATTATGTAATGTTTGGCTGCAGAGATAATTAACATTTGTTTTCATAAATGTATGGTGTACTGAAGGAGCTAGACATTAAAAATGTTATAAGTATGTTGAGTTTGTGACAAAAAAAAGACCCATTTATTTTTGTGAAAAGGCTTTAACATAGAAAATGCTTCTGGAATGATTTCTTTTTGAATGAAAATTGAAAGTTCAAAGAATAGTGAAAATTTTTATTTCACATTCTTCATTGCTATATCATATAATGGTAGTCCGTATGATTTATTCAAAATAATAGGACTCATCAATACTGTCAATAATTACTACTATAATTACCAAATTTGTAAAAGCTATTTAAAGAGCACTTATATGTAGGTGACATTGTGTAAATATTTGATACCAATGAACTCCATTATTTCTCAAAACTCATTCTGTGACATACACACTTTTGTTGTCATTGCTTTTACCATGAAATTCTAGTTTCTTTCTCCAAATTATCATGATTTTCAAGTTTGAAAAAATAAGCACTTATTCTTTTGTAAATTTGAGATGTGCCTATTAATTTGACTGAATAATAGGGTTTTTGTTGCACCTTGGTACATGCATACAACCTACTTAGATTATTTTTGCCCATTTTACCTCCTCCTGTTTTTTTCTCCCCCTACAGTATAGCACTTAATACTGTAATTATAAAGAAAGGAGTGTGCTTTTTAATAGATTAATTATTTTAGGCAGATATGAAGAAATTTCGAAGAATAATTTCAGATTTGACAAATCTTTCATATTAATTTGGATTTCAAAGACATTTTAGTAGTATGAACAACTAGATTGTGAGTAAACAAGCATAGTCCTTTGTATTATTTTCTTTTCATCAGTTTTCCTGTAAAGGACACATTATCTATGGAATTTAATCAGAACACTAATAAACATTGTTTTTATGCAATTATATTCTTTTGAAATGTATTTAGTAAATAAGATAAAATTACATACAATATTATATTTCTCGTGCAATTTAACCAAATACATAATGAAAACTATCTAGAAAGACCAAGGCATATTGGTATCATGTCAATTTATGTTTTTGAGTAACAGTGTCAGTTGATTTCATAATATAAGAAAAAAAAGTTAGTCAAAATAAAATTTTAGTTAAATCTGTTATATTTGAATAGATAATAAATTTACAGCCAAACTTACAAATCTATATATTTGGATTTAGGAGTGAACACAAATAACGATAGGCAAATGCCTAAACTTTATAAATAAAAATAACAAATTGAGGCTTCCATGAGTAGACTGAGGAAACAAATTATTCAATGCCTAACTTCTATAGGAAAGCCTTATAAATTAAATCCTGATTGAAGGGTTTTCTCCTAAGAAACATTTCAAAAGCAGCTTTTATAAAAAATTCAATTAGCACTTCTACTTTAGATGCTGGTGCCTATGACATTTATGAAATCTTCTTTGGGAATATTCTCATTTTAAGGTAGATAAAATCCTCTCTTAATATGAAGATCTCAATTAAGATTTATTAAAATTTCTTCTGATGAGGCAAATTAAGGAATTGTTGATATAAGCAAATGACATATATTAATTTACTTTGCATGGTGCATGGTTCCTTTTAACAGTAGGGGATGGTTATTTAAGGAGCTAAATTGCTCTGCGGGGTGTAGATGAAGCCAGGCGATGAATGGCTCCAATCAAGCCACCCACATTCTCGCGGGATGTTTGTGACTATGGCATTATGAAATCTATTACCCAAAATATGCTGTGAATTGTAGTCTCTTCTCTGAGTGCAGGAGAATTTAAATGATTTTTTGACTGGTAAAGTCTCATAACACTGCTGATATCTATCATTTTACTATACCAAGGACACCCTTTCTCTATATTAAGGGTATGAAAATTAGCTATATTCTACACAGGTTAAACACTCACGGAATAGACCTATCAGAGATGGAGCATCAGACATAGTTCTTAGGATACCTCAGATTTTTGAGGACCAGGCCTTTTTTTTATGAAGACCAAGGATACACATAATTTTGAGGGAAGGATCAGGGAGTAATTGACTTAATCCAATCGTGAACACTTTTTCATCTTTGCAAACTTGTTCTAGGGCACATTGACTGTCACACCAGTTGTTCTCAATGTCAAGAGGCTGAGAGTTTATGTGAGCAAAAGGCCAGACAGTGTTGTACTTCCTGATGGATTTGAGTACGTGCTGCTCTTGGTGAAGAATCTTGCATTGAAAGTTAAGCCAAATGTAAGAAATGTTCAACCCATCATCCAAGATGGGTCTTTCACTGAGTGTTATTGACAGCCAGCATGGGAACTCTGCTGCCCTGTAGAACTGGAGAATCATCTTCCAGACCAGAGAAATGAACAGAAACGGTGAGTAGTGCTGAGGGTTCGCTATCCTTGTCACTACAGAACTGTGACAGGAGGGAAAATGAAATAATAGTTAAGACTCACTCAGATTGGACGTGCACATATATACCTGTAAAGTACCATCTTCAACTTTCAGACATGCTTTGAGAGGACTCTTTACACACCAAGATTCTGAATTTTGCCATTGAAGGCTTAAGCACACAACTTTTTGCTGATATGTACACATAACAGGGAAAGAACTCACAACCTCGCACCTACCAAGCAGTTTCTTGTTCCACTGAGCTAAACCCCTGACCTCTATGATTCTTTTTTCAATGAAGAAAGACCCAAAAGACTCTGAGGTATGTGTATGAATCATTGCCATTAATCATTTAATAAAAATGAACAAAACTATACCAGAGAATATACTGACCTTATTTTATTTATGACGATGACTACTGAATGAATCTTCATTTGACTTTACATATGGACATTATTTTGAGTACTGTAATAAAATTAAAATTTTGGGCTCTTATTAATCTTTTTTTCTTATTCCTAAAATATAGTGACTTAGGGTAAATCTGAAGGTACACTAAAAGGATATAAGGAAGGTAGGCATCATGCTGCATAAAGCTAAGGTTGCAACAGTGATATCAAACCAATCAGATTGTACACATGTGTGCTATATAACAAAGTACTGTTTAAAAATTCAAAGAAATGTTGCCTGTGAAAAGAGGTTCATTTCATCCTGCAGTTTCAGTGCTTTATTTGAAGAAATCTTGTAAACGTCTGATGCTCTTCCTAGTTCCCTCTTCTACACCAGTCCTTGCCAGGATGCCTATTTCTTCAACTCATGGTTTTGTGTTTGTTCGTTAGCTTGATTTTAATTAGCCATGCATTCCAGTCTTTTGAGAACCAGCATGATTTTTGGTTTTTTGTTCCAGTGATCCAACTCACAACCTCACGCTTGCCAAGTGGGCACTTGTACCACTGAGCTAAACCCCTGACCCCAACAAGCATGATTTTCAGCGTTCTGTGAGTGTGAGAAATTTTACTTTTAATCTTTACGATTCTTTTCCTCCTTAAGCCCATGTCTTGACCAGTGCTTTGTTAAACACTTGAGTAAGACCCATTAGAGAATGCCACAATTCTCTCTCTGAGGCTTTATCTTTTCTGTTGCATTGTTCCAAAAGGTCGTAAGGTTCCAAAAGGTTCACCTCTTGACAGTTTAATGCCACTTCTGTAACTCAAGAAGGTTTCTTGCTGTGCCTGTATTCTCTGAAGCTCATTCCTGCAGCCCTCATTTCCTACCTAAGTGGTGTCTTGTCCCTCATGAATCACTGTACTTCATTACCTGATTTTCAGTGTCATAAATATGGTTGTGTCAGGTATTCCAGGTCTGGAATTTCCATTATTGTAAGCAAGAGGTTTCATCTTTTTTTCCTTATTTCCATTCTTGGCAATGGAAAGTATTTACCTTATTTGGTTGGTTGGTTCCTTTCCACACTGATTTATTGGGTAGTTTAAAATTTTTCTATTAAGAGTTTTAAATGGTTTATCTTATTAGTAAAGTTTGTCTACGGTCATAAAATATTAGATACATATCTTGGTTAAATTGTATTCATATTTAATTATCCAATTATCAATTTCTTTTGAAAAATATTAGATGGATTTTCAAAATATATGATACTGAAAGAAAAAATCTTCATTATCTTCTGACTAGCTAGGATCTTTGATGTCAATACATACATATTTGATTGTATTTGATTGTATATATACATACATGTGTACATACATATGATTCATTGTGTATGTATTTGTCTATATTTACACAAATTTCATCTGAACTGTTTAGATCTTAATCAGTCACAAAACAACAATTACCTAAGATATTTAAATAAATCACTTTTGAAAATTTCAAAATTCAACAGACTTAAAGAATTTCCAATGCAAAAATTTTCTTTTGAGGCTATTTTTCAATTTAAAATTATAAACTTGATTTGCGATAATAAAACAATGCTTATTCTGAGTTGCTAGTGAGTTACTCTGTGTTGCTAGTGAGATTTCTAGGAACTAAAAACTAAAAAGGGGTTATTTCAGGGCACTAAAGTGAGGAGAACTCACCAAGTCGTGAGGGAAAAGTATATTCTCCATATTTCTTCTTTATGAGTCTCTTTCTTATCTACATGTTCTGACGTGTCTTCTGTAATGTTCTTGATGTTTTGTTTACACGTTCTCATTAACACATGTAATAGTTATTTTAAAAATATGTATTTGAAGTACTGAGTATTAAATTCATGGCATTCACATTGAGTGTGAGCCTTACATCTTTTTAAAATTTTTATTTTGAAGCAGAGACTACTAAGTTGCCAATATGCCTATGCTGGGCTCAAACTTGTGATTATCTTGCTTCAGCCTCCAAGACTGCTGAAATTGTATGCATGAACCACCTTGCCAAACTTAAAATCTACATTTATATTTAGACATAGCTTTGACATAGTACTGTTTTGAATCAGATTTTCCTTTCAGAATTCTACCTTGGTAACAAATAAGATTTATCAGTTTTCTGAAATTCTTTTTCAAAATAAGAAGCAGGAAATCATATATCTATTCACTATTACCAAAGATTTGGCTCTCACTATAATTTCTAAATGCCAGATTTTATATGTAATAACAAAAATTCTCCATGCAATTTAGTGTATTAACACTTTTACTAATCAGTTTATAATGAAAGAATGAAAAGTAAAAAAACACAGCCATTATATATATACACATTACATTATATATACTATATATATTATATATAATATATATTATATATATTATATATTATATATACATTAATGTATATATACATATATATACATTACATTATATTGTATAATGTATATATACATATACATTATATATATATATATATGTATATATCCACAACAGCATGATTTATAGTTTAAAATAGTCAAAAGTAGAAAAAAAAGTCTATTGGAAAACAAACATTTATCAATCTTTAAATATTCAGTGGATAAATAAAATGTGATCTATTTATGTGTGTCTGTATAGACATAGAGAAATTTCTAGAATATTGTTATTTAACCATAAAAAGACTGACATTTTTCTGCCTTCTGTAATATGAATAAGCCTTGAAGAAACTATGCTAACTGTAATATCAAGCACAAAAGGTAAAATATTGTTTATTATTTCACTTTGATAATGCACCTATCATAGACTATATAAAAATAGGGAGTTACACTGACTGGGGCTATGGAGTATAGGGTAGGATGAATAGAAATTTAGCTTTTAATGTGTATGGATCTTATTTTATATCAATGAAAATAGTCCAGGAGGCAAAAAGGTGCACAATATACCAATAAAGTCTTTACCTAAAAATGAGAAAATAGTAAGCTTTACATTATGCATATTTTATTATAATAATAATACTGATAGAGTCCCCAAGATATTGTTACAGTTTTTATTACAAATATTGCATCAGATAATTTTACCTTTAACATTTAAATTTTAAAATCTTTTTTGCAGCTATTTAATAGGGTTACATAAACTTTAGCTGAACAATAGAAGCACTGAAATAAGGTCCCTTTGCTGAATACATAAGGAAAATTTACATAAAAAGTTATTTCTTTTCCACACCAAATAAATTGATTTTTGGCTTCTACTACCATCATTATCACCAGGCTTCCATTGCCAAATGCTTTTGGCAAATTGTTAGAATTTTAAAAATATAATTCTAAAATCATGGAGCTAATTGATGTATGTAAGGTTAGTACATTAAGCTATTTGTATTTTGTATCATATTAACATTTAATTAGAGAACTTTTAGTAATGCGAGAGTATCCACAGCCACATAAAATGCTAACGCTTTTCCTGAGAAACCTGTTTCTGCAGCTGCCTTTATAAACACACCCAGGTTGGACTGATGTAGTTTATTGGTCTTGAGGCCCAGCAGAGTCAATCATCTTATTTTAGTTGGAACAGTTACCGACCTTTTATCCAAGTCTATCTGGGAAAGGAAGACGACTGTTTTCCAGTGCACAAATTCCTATATGGGAGATTGATTTCCATTCTTTACAACAGCATGAATCAATTGTCTTTTAACAATAGTAATCTGATTAATTCTTTTCTTATATAGAATCTTATGTTCTGGGGGAGAGCTCCCACTGCCAACTAAGTGAGGTTTATACCAATGAAAGTTTCAATTCCTTCCGCCTTTTCCCACTCCCTGATCCTCTTTGCTATCTATGTCCTTATGTATGTGATATCAAACTTCCTACTCTAAGTATCAGATATTAAAACTCTGCATCTTTGGCATATTCTTTTTTTTTTTTTCATCCTGGAGGTTGAACCCAGGTTCTTCACACTGAGCCCTATCCCCAGCCCATGTTTTATTTTTATTTTAAGACAGGGTTTCAGACACTAATTTGCTCAGGTTGGGCTGCAGTTTGAGATCCTCTTTACTTGACTTCGCAGAGTGCTGTGGTTACAGCCTTACAGCCAGGATTGAAGATGAGCAAAAACATAACATCTTAGTAAGCTATTGGAAGGTAAAATTGCTAGTGAGTTACTACTACTATCATTATTCAAAAGAAACATGAGCTATATTTTTGTGTGGGGCTCGTTTGAGCCCAGTAAGAAATTTAAAAATACCATAAACACACTAGAAATTTCTAGTAACTCTACTATGAAGTTGAAATGGTGAATAGCATCTCTCGCTTTCTTTAATGATTAAAACCCATACTACATACACTTTAATTGATGTTTATCTTCATTTAAAATATTATCAATTTATTTATTTTTAAATGTGCAGATATCTCCCTAACTGTGCATGTAAAAATAACTATTAGAGGTTGAAATTATAAGTTTTTGTTAAACAATTTAGATAGTAGCTCTTTTTTAAAAAAAATCTATGTTTGTCTATGATAAAAATAGTGAAAATAATAATTTGGAAGAGAAACAAAATGGCCAATTGGAAGAGAAAATGCTGTTATTTCGCTGAATCGGAGAGTTGAAAAATTGTGACAAATTGTCACCAACTACACTGAGAGTGAGGTAATTTATGCTGCATGTCTTCTTGAGTCATAATCAATTCAGAATTTAAAGTAACATTAATTTAATCTTGTACCGATCTGAGGGCATAAGAAGAACTCAATTATGTAACTCCTCTTTAACATGTAATTCAAAAAGCCTTAAGGAGCATGAGGTACAATTCCTAGATTTTCTAAGTGGCTGCATGCACATGTATGTGTGGCACTGCTTAGAGAGTGATTGGATATGTGTTCTGTTGCTAATTCCTTGGAATTATAACTTCAGAGATACTGGAGTTTTGAAGAAGCAAGTAATACATCTGTCTCATTCATTTATTTTTATTAGCCCTAGCTTCTTTGTCATGTTAAAATTCCTTCTCTTAAGTTACACAGAATAAAATTTTAATGTAATTTTACTTTTTTCTGAAGAAACAAATACATTTATTACAAAGATGGGAAGGCTATTTAAAAAAAAAAAAGAAAAAAAAAAAAAACCAGAACCAGGCCTCACCAGGAGGCCAGCCCCACCTGGAAACCCCAGCATGTTCATCGTTTGCTGGGTTGGGTTTTATTGTCTTTTGTTTTCTTTGATGAGGTTAAACCTGATGGCATGAGCAGCTATTTAAAAGATAGCAGACATATTATGGCAGCCATTTCGGATTTACTATTAGTTTATTTTGAAGTCCTTCATTGCATTCATCGTTTTGTTTTTATTGTTTCTGCTCTGTTCTGTTCTGTTTCGTTTTTACTATTCCAAAGGTATCTGCAGCTATTTTGAAGACAAGAGACATTATGGTAACTATTTCTGATTTTGTAAGGTTTTGAAGTCCTGTATCACTTGTACTAGTTTATCCTGATTGGTTTTATCTTTTATTTTCCTTGATTTTATCCTCATAAAATAAAAAAATAAAATAACATAAAATAAAATAAAAAAATAAAATAAAATAAAATACAGAGCAGTTTCACTTTGCATAAGAGACTAGCCTCAGAACAAAGATGATATAAACCAAGCATTTAAACAAAGATATTCTCATTTACCAAAGGAAAATGCATTATTTTGTTTCCAATATATAATACACAATGCTACTTTATATTATCGTAATATAATTTACACAGTTGACACAGGACAAAGGCAGATTAACTTGTCGTTTAATTTTATTGTCTAGAAAATATGTGTAATCTTTATTCTGAGATGTCTAGCTTTATCATACATAGGGTCATCAAAATAATGATGAATATCTAAATACAAAATTTATAGTAAAAAATGCATTTCCATTCATTCTCCTCCAAATACTCCTCGTCTCTTTGAACATGCTGATGCCTTGCTCTCATCGCTTTTGGGAGAAGTCCTATAAGTCATTTTTCTTGACTACCGTCAGGAATTTTGAGGGAACCCGCACTAATACTGCTACACAATGCCATCCAACAGAAAGTTGGATTCTTAAAAACACGTTCGTGTGTTCTCATCGTTATTATTCTCCAAAACTGTCACCTAGCAATTTCTGTCTCTCCTCAAAAATCAAAATGAGCAGGAAGGGTAAATGCTTCAAATTACTTCAGGCCTTCTAATCATCCATAACAACATAACTAAAGACACTCTCTCAGAAGTGGGCTTGCTGAGTTGCCAGAGAAAGTGCCATAAACAATGAGATAATTGTGTTCCAAATGAAAGGGGAGGACATTTTTTGAGATATATTAATGGCAATATATTTTACTGAAGTAAATTTTTAATTTAAACATTCATCATAGTTTAAATCATCACAATATAATGATAAAATATATAGTTGTAACCTTCTTGGTATTCACTTGGTTTCATTTTTCTGTGTTTATGACTCATTCAGGCTTTTGATTGTCATAGTTTTCCTATTAATAAAAATGTTTTATCACTTTAAGCATTCACATACCTCAACAATTCCCATAATTTTGCATTTATAAAAATTATTGAAATGTGCCAGGCACTTTTCAAAACTTGGTATGGTTTTATTGGTTAGAATGCAACCCTCAAGAGAATAACTCTCTTTTTCTCTGATTATTTAGTCTTTCCAGACTTGAAAATGGAAGGAGTGTCCTACCCTCCATTGTCTTTGCTATTTTTTAGTTGCTTTCAATGATATGTAGCATTGTGTGTGGAGGTCTTGCATGGGTTTTCAGTTTTATTCTTGGTTACTTGAATTTTTAAATCTCAAGCCAAATATACCTTTAATGTACCTTATAGGAACATGCACCATAAATGTACAATTGCCTGAATTTTGATCCTCAGATATATAAACAGTTCTATAAGAAGCTTCAGATAAAGAATTGGTATGTCCTTTAGAGCACTTCTTTCCTTTTCATTAGTACTGTGTCTATTTTACATTTTGGATCTTATTGCTTTTTCAGTTTTTTATCATTATTAGTTTTTATTTTTATTTTGAAGAGAATAAAACCAAATGAGAAAAAACAAAATGGGGTCAGTCAAAATAAAAGGATGGATATAGTACATGACTCAAACCCAAAATGCAAGGTGATCTACAGTGCTTACCATGATGTCTGTTGTTATCTTCAATACAATTGCCCACATCATCAGGCAAAATAAAATTGAACATAGCAGTACAGAACACAATTAATAAAAACAAAACATTGTAGACATTATAGAACTTCAAAAGAAGGTAATAATCAAACCAGAATAGGTATCACAGCGAATCTTGTTTTCAGAGTAGTTGCCTATACTCTCAGACTTGATATTATCAAACACAAGAGACTCGAATAAAATCAGTCAAGACAAGACAGTGATCAAACAAAACAGATTCAAATAAAACTCAGTCAAAACAAGACAGTGAAAGCAATACAGTGTTTTAGATTAAGTTAATAGGAAATTACAGATAGTTACCGTAGTATACCCTGCTGTCTTTGGGATAGCTGTCCACACCATCAAATCTAGTACAAGTAGACAAACTGTTACAGAATATAACCAAACTAAACAGAGTGATGAAAACAATATGGGTTTCAAATCATGATACAAGATTAACAGTGTCCTCTGTCTTTCCTTTTTAGACAGTTCCTCTTCTTTCACATTCACAGGATGCATTGTACATTTTGTATCCCACTAACTCCTTTAATTTTTAGATTAAGGAGGCAGCCCACTATTTACCTAAGTGGTTCTGAACCTTTTTACCCCTGAGCTTGGTCTGAAGTTGTAGCCATTTACCTACAAGAGCCTCAAGGTTTTCTTTCCTTATATCTGAGTAGTTCTCCATTGTATAAAAGTGTTATGTCTTTCCAACCAATCTGCAGCTGAAGGGCGAGCTACCCCCAATTTTTTCTGTTTCCCTGTCATATAGAGCATTATTTTCTCATCTTTGACATTTCAGTCCATAAACTCTCTTTCAGGTTAATTATATTTCTTATAGAGAACATCTTGATGGATCCTATCTCCTGGTCCACTCTGCCTGTATTTCTTTTTATTAGTATATTGAGGCCATCTATGTTAGTGATTATGGCCAACCTTCTCTGCCTCATCTCTGCCATGCTATTTTTCTGTCATTGGTTGTCTACTCTTTTCATTGCACTCTGTGCCCCGTTCAGTGAGCCCCCTTTACCTCTGTTCCTGAAACCATGGTCTTTTCTCTCTCTCTTTAGGGTTAGTATTAGAGAGACAGTATGTATGTTTAAATGTACAAGATAAATAACCATACTACTCAGTTTTTGTTAGTTAGACAGAATGGTTTGTATGGTCCAGCTTTGATTGTCCACTTTTTATGCTTTGGTTTTGCAACTTGAACAACCAGGTCTAAGATAACAATATGTAATTTATCAACTAGTGAATTCTTACTTGTTTTTGTTTTAAATTCTGTATTATTTCTACCCTTTTTTCTGTTTTGCTTTTCTTCTCTAAATAAAAAAAATAATTGATATAACCCATGAGGATATATAAGTAGCTTCAGATAAATGAACTAGAGCTTCAGTACTAATGAACTAGAATGAAAACCACAGGGATGAGGTAGTGGCAGCAGAAATAAATAATTACCAGGGACGAAAGGGTCATGCTGTGCTTTAGCCAGGGCAGTAGAGCCTTGTGTAGCTGCTTCCCTATTAAGTTAAAGGCTGGCCTGGGCAGAGTCAAGCGTTTCCTCCCAAAACACTCACTCTGTGGTCTTCTGCATAACTGTCCTCTTAGGAACTCTATCTTGAAAGGACACCAACAGAGTTTCCAAGCCTACAAAACTCTCCAATAAAACTCCAGCAGACCTCACAAGATTACATGTTAAATTCAATTGTGATGTCTAATAACAAAGATTATTTTTATTAAAGTGGAAATCACACAGGATATATTATTTTAATCTGGTATCTTTTTTTTCTAAGTAAGACTCATTTGTATTTTTCCAATAACTATAGATTCTCCACATTGTTTTATTATATTTAATGTTAAATATGATTATCAAATACTATTTTATTATAGAAGTCTATCTTCATAATTATAGTCTCAAATAGAAAATTAAGACTTCAAAATACTATGAAAAATACTTGTAAATTTATGAATATGATGTTCACTGAGTGTAATTTTATAGATGAATTATTGTGATCATAAGCAATTGTATAGAGTGAGTAGTGAAAAATTTATTTAGAGCTCAGAAATATGCACCACGTGTCTATCAAAACACAATGAGGCGATGGAAGCCTGACCCAGCTGTTTATCCTTACTCATCTGCCCGCGTTAGCAATCTTCCTCAGACTATTTTAAAGACATCTATTGAGTTTAAGCAACAGTTCCCTTTATAATTTGCTGCTGCTAAATGCTGTAGCAATCCTGAATTCATGCACGTTAATTATAATGATACACTATTAAATGTGCCAAATTTGACATTTTATGTCAATAACTGTCAAATGTGCAAAATGATTAAAACAATATTTTTTTTCCTACTTGAGGTCTATTTTATTAGCTTTTTACAATCTTTACACTGGAGAGGAGCTAGAAACAATATGCAGAATTGCTTCATTTTTCAGGTTATTAAAATGCTGCTGGGCTTATGGGTGATATATGACATTAAAATGTGAGTAATGGTGCCATCCATAGGTTTAAAAGTGTGCCTTTGTATTTTTAAATACATTTTAAAGGTGTGACATGTCACAAAATCAAAGTGGTGGAAATCTCTGTTTTATATTAATTTTCAGATTCCTTAATCATTACTGGTTACTTTTATACTATTTCAAATTATAAAATAAGAAAAAAAATTTGAACCCGGCTGTTTCAAACCTCTCTTCTCTCTGTTATTCTCCTCTGTGTGTGCACTTTTGTGTAGATCAGAGATATAAAAAGATGAGAGAGAGAGAGAATAACAGAGACAGAGACCAACAGATTCTTCTAGAGCCTACAATTTCTAGTTGTATTTTTCCCTTGGTATAAAATGTACGAGACAAAAATCATGATATATTCCCCAGGCTTTACTTTGATTTTTAGCACCTCATTAAAGAAATCTCCATGTCTCAGAACTCACTGCATGATTTTACATCCTAAAAATGTCTATAGATGCTCAATTTAATAGGCAATGACTGCATATTGCATAAGATTTCCAACTTGCATGATTATTTTGTTTATCAACACATATTTTCCTCCATGTTCCATTTTATTTATGTTCAGTGGTTTGTTACTTATGGTCACCTTCAGTCTCAAAATACTAAATTAAAAATTTCCAGAAATAAACCAAGTATTCACTTTTAATTTTACTCAGTTCAGCATAGTGTAATGGAATCTCACATTTACCTACCCAGGATGCTAATTATCACTTTTCTAATGTATGCATGCTATCTAGGCTGTTCACACACGAGTTACTTAATGACAGCCTCAGTGGCACAATCTTGTACTTGAGTAAGACTTATTTACTCATAATGCTCTCGACATGCAAGAATGGAGAGGCTATTTGAATACAACAAAAATATTGATAACTATCCAGTAAGAAATTTGAAAGAGACTACATTTACATAACTTTCATTATGGTTTATTTTTATTACTGGACTATTGTTTTACTAGCTATTGTTCTTAATCTCATATCATGTCTAATTAGGACATTAAAGTTTATCATAAGTATATATGTAGAGGAAAAAACAGTATTATCTAGGTTTTCAGACATCCAGTAGGGGGTTGGAACGAATCCTTTATGGATAAGGGTGTTGAAAGGCTATAGTCATTGAACCAGTTTTTTAAAATACGGATTCAGAATAATTTAAGTGTACTGATATTTAATAGCCATTTAAATTTTCAAATTCACGTATAATGTGTAACTGAATTTTTATTCTTGTACTTGGCTTTATTTCAAGATACTTTAATCGTGGTTTATTTATCTTTCTCCCTTGAGACATTTCCTTAATAGAGATTTGAGAAGTCGATAAGAAAACTGCAGAGGTTTTTGAATTTAATAGTCAATCATCTGATGGATCTTGATCACTGTAACCTTCTCACCTCAATATTCTTCTCGCAAAAGCAGACCATCTGTGGTACTTATCTTCTCTCCAGAGTTACTCAGGAATTTATCTGATTCACTTTTTTTCAGCTACACTGTATTGCTCTGATCTAAAGTTCAACATTGTGTGAAATGATTTTTCCTTCAGAAATCCTAGACTGTTCAACTAGTGTCCCTTTTATTTACTAACTAAATGAGATGCTTTGGACTCTTCCTTTTTTATTTCTATGTTCTGTTTGTTTACATGAAAATTATACATTGGGATAAAATTTTCAGATTGTTTGAAAATGTCTTTGATAATTTCAGTTAGCATTCTATGAAATAAATGGTACATTTATGCATTTATACATAGTTTAGTTTGACTGTTAAGGAACATATTTAATTAATCATTTACCTATTGTGACCTCAGAATAACTTCAAAAGTAATTTTTCTCAGAAAATTGTAGATATTTAACAAACTTTAGACACAGATAAAGGAAAGTTTTTCTATTTCTGAATTCCAAAAACTACTGAAAAATTGTTAATAATTCGGCATAGTAGCACAATCGATTCTCCTACAGGTCATAAATGAACAGAGAACTTGCTCGGAAAGTCAAGTTGTATTCACATGAAACACTAGACCAGATATCACTTATAGAAAACATATCAGTGAAGTTTATTTCTTAACCATGTGCATTAGTTGAAATTTCCAAGTACATAGTCATTATGATCTAACTTCTTAAATTTAGCATAATGTGTATGGGATAATATATTTATAGAATAAACTGAAAGCATGTACATTAGTCAAGACATTAATTACAAAAACAATGACAAAATCTCACACTCTTTCATGATAAAAAATAAACTTATGTATAAGAGGTTTCCAGCAGAGTGAAAAGAAAACCCACAAATTGGGAAAAAATCTTCATGGACAGTGCCTCAGACAAAGGACTTTTGTCTAAAACTTATAAAGAATTAAAACAAATCAGACCCTCGAAATTCAAAGACCCAATCCAAAAATGGGCATCTGAAATGAATACACAGTTCTCAGATGAAGAAATACGAATGGCAAA
>PVJX010028684.1:0-23649 GCA_004027295.1 Dolichotis patagonum | reverse complement strand
AAAAAAAAAAAAAAAAAAAAAAAGGCAGGGCACAGTGGCCCATTTAGGATGGTTGAGGCAGGAGGGATCAAAGTTAGAAGCCAGCCAGGGCAATTTACTGAGACCTTCTCTCAAAAGAAAATTAGGAGCTGGGCCTCATGGCCAGGCCTGTAATCCCAACATTTGGGAGACTTGAGGCAGGAGAATTACGTGAGTTCGAGGCTAGCCTGGGCTACATAGTGAGTTCAAGGGCAGTCTGAAGTACTAAGCAAGATCATGTCTCAGGAGATTAAAAAAAAAAAAAAAAAAAAAAGACCAGCCTAGGGTTCAATCTTCAGCAGTGCAAAACAAGACAAAAACGTCGAGCTATATATGTGATTTAAAATGCCATAGTGGCTTTATTAGAAAACAGACACATTAATTCAAATAATAAATTTATTTGAACCAATAAATACCAACTATTATTTGACGCGTAATCCATATTAAGACTATAAGCTATTTTACATTTTTTCTTTGACAGCCAGTGTGTAGTTTACGTTTAGAGCACATTTATTTCGCACCTACCACTTTTCAAGAGCTCAGCTGCCTCCTGCTGGCCAGTACTATCCGGCCACTGCTATAGCACTGCTATCCGGCCTTTTCAAAGCCAGGAGGCCGGGTTCACCCGGACCATATAGATGAAGCACTTCCGGTGGGACGTCTCGGGCGGAAGTCGTGGGTTCGCTGCGGTTGACTGCTGAGCGGGATCGGTATTCAGGGTCCAGAGCTTCTGCTGCGGGACTCTGCAGCCCTCCCTTGTGGTGAGTGGCACTGGGGGCGGGGTTTGCTGTCTGTGACCCGGCCCGGAGGAGAAGAGCACACCGGGCCCTGAAAATGCGGCAGGCTCAAGCAGGAGGATGTCACTATGGCTCAGGCTCAAGACCTGGTATCAGACTGTTGGGGTTCGTAGCTCAACCTCGCAGCCTATTCCTGTGTAAGCTGGGGCAAGTCATCTCTCTCTCTGAGCTCTGGCTTCGTCATCTGTGAAGTGGGGATGATACTAGAAGTTGAGTTGCGTCGCAGAACGGCTGTGAAAATTAAATGCAGTAATCATGGAAAGGGCCTTACATCACACCTAAGTCATTGTAACCACTCAATAAAGTCTACATCTGTTCCATGGTCATTGGCAACTGCCCAGATTAATTGGAGATGTATAGGGACTTTTACACTGTGCTATGCAAAGTGTTTCTGCTTTCTTTTTTCCTGAGGCAAGGTCACCTTGTGTAATTCAGGTTGGTCTTGAATTTGCAGTGATCCTCCTGCCTAAGCCTCCTGAGTTGCTGGGATTACAGATGTATACCACACCTGGCTTTTTAAATTTTATTTATTTATTTATTTATTTTTGGTCTTTGTGAGACAGGGTCTCCCTATGCAGTTCAGGCTGGTTTTGAGCTCATTTTGTAGCCCAGGCTGGTCTCCAACTCCTGCCTCAACTTTTTTTTTTTGGAGGCTGGGCCTTACTGTGTTGCCCAGACCAGCCTCAAACTCGTGGGCTCAAGTGATCTTCCTACCTCAGTCTTCTGAGTAGCTAGTACTACTGTACATACCACTGTGCCTGGCTTCAGATAATACTAAGGATGCCAGCCATGTCATCCTAGCACTGGGGAGGCTGAGACAGGAAGATCACAGCAAGTTTGAGGTCAGCTGGAGCTACGATAGTGAGTTCAGGGCCAGCCTAGACTATGCAGGCCAGCCACGCCAGCCCTGTCTCAAAACAACAACAACAACAACAACAACAACAATAGAACAAAAGATAATATTAAGGTTACTTTCTTATGCCTGTCTATAATTTCAGCACTCTGGGGTATTGAGGCTGGAGGATCACAAATTTGAGCCCAATGTGAGACACTTAACAATTTAGTGAGACCCTGTCTCAAACCAAAAAATGGGGTGGGGTGGAGACTGGGAATGTAGCTCATTGTAAAGGCTCTGGGTTCAGTCCTCAGTGCAGGGATGGAGGGTAGGGAAGAATACCTTTTTCATGGACTTTCGTGAAGAGTAAATGAGATAATGCACTTAAAGTGCTCAGAGCAGTAACTGTACATAGTGTTCATAAATATCCGTGATGTCTGTCATTCTTTTGCAGACTTTGGGCTGTTCAGGGACATGCATTCTTTACAATGTGTCCTCCAAGTGCAGAGGTCTCTAAGGTGGGGGCCGATGGCTGCTGTGTCCTGGCTACTGCTCAGGACCTGCAGGGCACATAGCAGCCTTCCCAGTACTGCAAATCCCAGTAGAGAGAGGCAAGAGAATGGAATTCAGAAGGATTTCAGCTCCAGGCTGGCCACTGGACCAACTTTTCAACATTTTTTAAGAAGTGCCTCAGCTCCTCAAGAAAAACCATCTTATCCAGAAGCAGAAGATCCACCTCCCTATCTGACAGAGGAAGAACTTCTAGGAAGACAGAGAAAAGGTTAGTTTTAGTTTTCTTATTCCTTTAGGCTTCCTGCCTTGCTCCTTTGCAGCATCCATGGCCTGATTATTTAATTGTTCTTTTAATACAGACCTGATTTTAGAAAGTCAACAGTATGGGAAAGTTTCTTAGTTATGGAATCATCAATTTCTACAATTAACATTAGTGGAAAAAAACCCACAGGGCTGGGCTTAGGGTGTAACTCAATGGTAGAATACTTGTCTAGCATGTATGGCATCCTAGGTTCAATCTCTAGCATTGTAGAAAAAAAAAAACTTAATAGTGTTGGCACCCAGGAGTTGGAGTAGAATTCCTGGGAGTTTTCTCTTTGGTTGTTTTACTCTCAAAAACTTTGCTGGGTTTGGCAGTGCACACTTATAATCCCAGCACTCAGGAGGCTGAGTAGAGTCACTGAGTTTGAGGCCAACCTGAGCTACACTGGGAGTTCAAGGCCAGCCTGCACTACATATTGAGACCTTGTCTCAAAAAAGCCAAAAAATTCCCCAAAGCCTCATGTGGTCATGGGGGGTGGGCCTTTTGAAGGCAGCTGAGTCTAGTGTTTGTGGTTCATTGTCTAGTGCCTGGATTGGCAGTGAGTACTGCACCCACCCAGGGGCTGGTAGCCAACATACAATACAAGGGAGATGTGCTTCTCCTTTTTGCCCTTTTCCTCCTGTTTCCTTTGGTACTTGCCATTGCTATGAATGGCTGCCTCTGTGCCGTGCCACCCTGCCTTGGAGCCAGCTGATTATGGACTGAGACTTCTGCAAACTGTGAGCTAAATAAACCTTTCCTTCCTTCATTTTGGGCATCAAGTATTTTGTCTTGGCAATGAGAGAAAAGTAACCAAGATACCCCCAAACAAATAAAAAACAAAACCTCAAATGCAAAACTATGTAATTATTTTAGAAAAAATTTTTTTAAAAAGGTTTTTGAGACACGGTCTTAACTGTGTGGTCCAGGCTGGCCTCTAATTTACTGTGTAGTCCAGGCCTGCCTTGAACTTACAGCAGTCCTCCTGCCTTGACCTCCCAAGTGCTGGAATCATAGATGTGCACCACCATGTCTGGCTAAAGCATAACTTTTGTTTTAATTTTTAGATTGTCTTAAGACTTAAAGCTGCTTTCATAATTGTTGCTGCAGAAATTTATTATTTATTCTTGAGAAAAGGCTTTCTTAGGAACACCATATAATCAGTTCAAATAACTTAAGAAACTTTGAGGAATCATTAAAGAACAACTAGATCTTTTCTTCTTCCCTGTTTCTAAAAAAATTTCCCTTTAAAATTTTATTTTTATTTTTTTGGTGAGTACTGGGAACCCAACTCTGGACCTTGCCTTTGCCAGGCAGGTACTCTGCCACTGAGCTATATCCCCTAACCTCCTCTTCATAATTTTTTTTTTTTTTGAACTGGGGATCGAACTCATGACCTCATGCTTGCCAGGCAGGCGCTTATGCTGCTGAGCTAAATCCCTGGCCCCAGTCTCTTTATAATTCTTAAAGGTTTTGTGTGTGTGTGTGTGTGTGTGTGTGTGTTGTTAGGAGAGTACTTGCTTATGCACAAGGCCCTGAGTTCAATCACGAGTATCACCAAAGGAAAAACAAAGAAAAAGATTTGGTTGTGATTATATGGTACAAATTATTTTTATGCTGTTATTTTCATTTAGTTTTTTTTTAAATTTTTTTATTTTATTTTAAAAGGGAGTAAAACTAAACACAGCAAAACAGAACAGAATGGGACATAAGAAAGCATAAATTTCAAAACTAGACAACCAGAGATCTTCACTATCTGTCATATTGTCTCTTGTTTTCTTCCAAATGGTCGTCCTTATCTTTGCATATGGAGAGCTAATACTAAATAACATAGCCAATCTTTTCACAAGATGTGTAGTTCACTGGCTTCCACTTGCTAGGCAGGGGGGAGCGGGAGGGGGCACACGGGATGGGAGACAGGACAACATGAGATGTCTGATTCTCAGCCCACACGCAGGCAGGATCACAGTTGCCCCCAGAGACGGGAAGAGTTCCTTGTTCTCCTTCAGCCCGCCAAAAGTCTGCCACACTCTCAGCTGCCCCCCCCGGGGGGGGGAGCTCCATGTTCTCCCAGCACCCCGAGTCAACCGCACGGTGCAGGTCCCGATGCGCCAGGGTCTCTCTACTTCGGGCCGCTGAAAGTCTGCCACACTCTCAGCCACCCCCCAGAGAGGGGAAGAGCTCCTTGTTCTCCCAGCATCCCGAGTCAACCGCATGGTGCAGGTCCTGAGGCGTCAGGGTCTCTCCCCTGCAGACCCCCTAAAGTCCACCACACTCACCTGCTATTTCTTTCTGATGAATTGACCATTCCATTTCCAAAGTTCTGAAATGGCCAACAGACCACAGAAAGAATTCTCTTTAGGCTCCTGTTTGAAACCAGCAGCTACAGCGATCTGCTGGCCTTGCTTCAGGGCCACCATTTAATATTTTTCAAGCACTAGTCTTGGTACTTAAAGTGTTTTTGAGACCGAATCTCACCACATAGCCTAGGCTGACCTATAACTCACTACGTAGCCCAGGCTGACACTGAATTCCTGGCAGTCGTCCTGCTTCAGCCTTCTAAGTGCTGAGATTATAGTTCTGTGCCACTATAATAACTGACTTAATAACTGAATTTTTAAAAATTGGTGCCAAAAAGAAAATTGGTGCAGAATATCACTGTACTATAATGTATACCATATATTCCATAATGCTTTTTCAACTATTTCCCTATGGTTGGATGTTAGATTTTTTTTTCTACTAGTAATGATATTTTTAATTTTTAGTTTTCATATATTTCTGAAGATACTCCTTTTATAAAACTTTTAGTCTTATATATGATCACAATTGCTTAGAGTTCCAAATAAATGTTTTTTGTTTTTTAATACAAGGTCTCACTAGGTATAGACAGGTTCAGGCTGGCCTTGAACTTGTGTTGATCCTCTTGCCTTAGCCTCCCAAGCGCTGAGATTACAGGTATGCTACACCATGCCTGGTATTACTTCTTATTTTTGAGACAGGGTCTCACTAAGTTGCTGGGTTCAAACTTGCAGTCTTCTTGCCTCAGCCCCCTTAGAATTTAAAAAGCATATATATATTATATATATAAAGTTTCCTTTTTTTTTTTTTTTTTGAGACAAGGTGGCCTTGAACTCACTTTGTAGCCCAGGCTGGCTTTGAACTTGCAGTGACCCTCTTGCCTCAGCCTCCAGAGTGCTGGGATTACAGGCATGCACCTCCATGGCTGGCTGAACCGGAAGATTTAAACATATGAATTTAAATTTATTTTTCCCTCAGGTGGATAAATAGTATCCATAATCCTTCCTTTTTATTTTCTACTCTATTACTAGAGACTGAACTCAAGGCCTTCACACCAAGATATATTCTAAGCCCTGTTTTATTTTTTATTTTGAAACAAGGTTTCACTATTCAGTCTCTCAGTTGCCTAGGCTGGGCTTAAACTTGCAATCTTTCTCCCTCTGTCTCCTCCAGAGCGTTGAAATTATAGGCATGTACCACTTTATGTAGCTCCTTTTTTGTTTTTAGAACTGTATTCCCTTGATTCTCAGGACATATTTTTTCTTGTATTGTAAATCGCATGGCTTATAGTTAGTATATTTATATAATGCAGTCTGTCTTTTGTTCTTAAAGACTGCCATCAATTTGGGGTACACTTGATATTGATGGTGTTTTAGGATTGAAGCAACAAGGAACTTATTGTATAACCAGTTGCCTCAGGTGTTTTTGGGACTTTGGAATAGGAGAGCTTTTGAGACCTGTGGCATGGTGTGCCTACCCTGGAGTCTGTCTTTCACTGCAGTCTACCTCGAGACCTATGGCTGCCAGATGAATGTGAATGACACAGAGATAGCCTGGTCCATCTTGCAGAAGAGTGGCTACCTTCGGACCAACAACCTCCAAGAGGTACATTATGCTTGTTTCCTGTTTCTCCGCGCTTCTGGGCCTGGATTAGACTAATTCATGCCAGGTCCTAGGTGTAGCTTTGGGAACAGGCACAGGCTGCTGAGAGAGTGAGGGGTGTACCATGGGACTGACTGGGTATACTTTCCTTCCAGCTGTCTTTGAGACTTCCATTGTAAGACTTAATCTTTAGGGAAGAAACTAAGATAAGAGTTGGTGTCAGGAGGGGAAGTAGGGAGTTGATGTATAATGTGTAGAGTTGTTGTTGGGGTACATGAGAGAATTTGGAGCTAGCTGTTCATGACAGTGGATCTTTTTAGTGCCACAGAACTATACACTTAAAAAGAGTTAGGATGATAAGATGTGTATTTTACTACAATAATTATAAAAAGGGGGTTGCTAAGGGTGGTGATTCTGGGACTTCAAAGATGATAATTTTTCTTTTTTCTTTACTGTCTCTTCAGGCAGATGTGATTCTTCTTGTTACATGTTCTATCAGGTATGGATGTATTCTTTCCCTAGGAGTGAATATATTTTTCTTTCCCCCCACTGGAGATTGAACCAAGGGCCTTCACACTGAGCTACATCCCAAGCCATTTAAATTTTTTTTTTTTAATTTTGAGACAGGATATTGCTGTGTCACTAAATTGCCCAGGCTGAGTGGGCTTGAATTTGGCCATCTTCCTGCCTCAGTTTCTCAGAGTGCTTGGATTTCAGGTGTTACCACTGCATCCAGCATGGAGTGAACCTATCTTATGTAATCACTTTGGAGCCAGCTGGCTTGCTAATAGAGATGATCAGTGACTCAACGTTAGTAGCACTTGTAATTTTTCCACAGTGGTGATAGTTTTGATTTATCCTGTTGACATCTACTAAGCAGGTACTGTGCATGAGGTTCCATGTGAACACTGCACATGCATTAACACATTTAACTCTCACAGCAACCTCATGAATTTGGTGCTTTTACAAAGTCCATTGTATAGATGAGGAAATCAAAAGTATGCTCAGTCACCCAAGTTTTCCTGAGTTTTTTCTCACTACTGATGGCATACCTTTATAATATAGTGGTAATGTAGTGAGAGTATAATCAGTGCCTGGGGTAGAATGTTGTGAACAGAGATAGGTGGCGTCAATCAGAGGTTCATCAGAAGTGAATGTGTACCCTCTGTCTTGGTTACTTTTCTTAATGCTGCGAGAAAATACCGCACACCCAAAGTTAAAGAAGGAAAAGTTTATTTTGGCTCACAGATTATAGAGGTCAACTGGTGCCAAGGCAGGGTAGCATGGCAGGGGGGCATCACAGAAGAGAAACAGTTCTTGGCAAAGCAGGATAGGCAGAAAACAACAAGCAGCAAGTGAGGAAGCAGCAAGTGAAGTGACAGATTCTTTCTGTCCCTTTATCTTGTTTCCAGTTTACTTGCCTTAGGGCAGTTAGCAGTCATACCCTGGGTGAGACACCCTTAATCCTACCCCGAACTACACCAGTCAGACTAATTGAGTAGTTAACACACCCTTAATCCCAGCATCACATACTCTAGATCCTGCCACTTTTGAAAAGCTCCACCTATGACCATATGAGGCTTTGGGGGGACATCTAGACAGAAACCATAACACCATCTTTTTTTCTGTGTACAAAGCATATCACTGATAGTGTTTCTTTTCTTTTTTTTTTTTGTACCGGGGATTGAACTCGTGACCTTGTGCTTGCCAGGCAGGCGCCTATGCTGCTGAGCTAAATCCCCAGCCCCCACTGATAGTATTTCCATAGCTGGCTATTCCATTAACTAATTAATAATTAATTAATTAATAATTAATTAATATAACTTTTTGTTCTGAGGACCTTTGTGCATGACCCTAAGCTTGGGTGATTTGGAAGTGAACCCTCCCTCCATGGAGCCTGGCTTTAGGGAGTTTGATCTGATATAAGAAATAGGATATGGAAATAGGTCTAACATCTGACAAAAAATACGAGGTTAAAAAATAAACAGTAGCTGAGATTTAGCTCAGTGGCTCTAGCACTTGTCTGGTAAGTGCAAGGTCAGGAGTTTGATCCCTGGTACAACAACCCCCCCCCCCACAGTAAAAACCAAATAGCTCAGTAAAGGGAAAAGTGTAGTTAAAATAGAAGGGCATGTAATGGGAGGAAAAGCTAACAGACAGTTGTGAAAGGCTTTACAACAATTAAAAAAAATTTTTTTTGAACGTTGAGACAGTCTCATGAAGCTGCTTAGGTTCCTTTGGCTAGGCTTGAACTTTCAATCCTCTGAAGCAGATTTGTTTTGTTTTGTTTTGTTTTTTGAGACAGGGTCTTGGTTGTAGTTCCCTATGGGGCCCAGGTTGCCCTTGAACTTGTGGTGATCTTCCTACCTCAACCTCTTGAGTGCTGGGATTACAGATGTGTCCCACCACATTTGGCTTCTGAAGCAGATTCTTTTTGAGTTTTGATACAGAGTTGACAGGAATGGAGATGTGCAGGGAGGGTATCTGTTGTTGTAGGAAGAGTAAATCATAGCAGGTGGTTTTCCATTGACCCCTGCCTTACCTTCCCCAAGTCTAGAGGTAAATGTCATTTAAAGGATTGAAGGTGGTTTTTATTGCTTTTCATTGTCACATTTTCTTAAATTGCTCTATAGTTTAGTTTTGGCTCAGTTTTGCCTCTGTTGATCTCTGTAGGGAGAAGGCTGAGCAGACCATCTGGAATCGTTTACATCAGCTGAAAACCCTAAAGACAAAGAGGCTCCGCTCTCGGGTGCCTTTGAGGATTGGGATTCTAGGTATCCGGTAATTTGCAGGTTTTGTCTGTTTTATGACTTGGGCTCCACGTGGCTTTCTGTGCTAGTTTCCTTTAGAGGTAGGATTCTAGGATGTGGAGAGCCTTGATACAACTCATGCAATGTTATTTTTTTTTCTTTTCTTTTTGAGTCAGGGTCTCGTTATGTAGTGGAAGCTGGCCTTGGACTTACTATGTACCTTAGGCTGACCTCAGACACACAGTGATCCTCCTCCCTCAGTCTCCTGAGGTGGTGTGCACTACCATGCCCGCCTACCCCATGCAATTCTGAACTTAATATCAGAGGCTGTGAGATGAAACGTGCTGAATGTCATAAAAGGCTTTATGTAGTTCCTGGAAGTAACAGGTGATGAGAAAGTAGTATGTCCTTCCTAGAGCCTGATGAAGCTCAGAGTGGTGGCGCAAAGTGATGACTAGGGAGGGGAGGTGTTGTAGTCTGAGAGGGCAGTGTAAGTTTACAGTACAGGCACCCTCTGCATAGTGAGTTCAAGGGCAGCCTGAACCACATAGCAAGACCCTGTCTTAAAAACAAAAACAGAAACGAAAATTGGTAAAGACAGTAGGCTAAGACATGTTCAAAGTTAGGAGGAATATATTTATTTTTGTACCAGGAATTGAACTCATGACCTTTTGCTTGCCAGACAGGTACTGTGCTGCTGAGCTATATTCCTGGCTTTTTTTTGGGTACCTGGGATCGAACTGTTGATCTTGTGCTTGCCAGGCAGGCCCTGTGCCACTGAGCTATATCCCTGGCCCCCTAAAGATAGGAGGAATATTTTAAAGAGGATTAATAGCAGTAAGTCTTTTACTACAATAATCTTTCCAAGGCTTTTAAACATCTACTGTATTTTTTGATCACACCTCATATCTGTTAGAAATTTCAAAAATTTGAAGGATAAGACAAGAGTTGGGCATGGTGGTACACCACACCTGACTATATTGTATTTATGTTTTTGTGACTGGCTTATGTTACTTTGCATAATGTCCTTAAGTTTTACGTGCTACATGTTAGATCATGTGCAGAAATTTTCTTTCTGGCTGGATGTAGTAGCACAGGCCTGTAATCCTAGTATTCGAGAGGATATGCAGGAGGATCACTGTGAATTTGAGGCTAGCAAGGTGAGTCCCAGGCCAGTCTGAACTGCATAGTGAAAGCCTGTCTCAAAAAGGCAAAAAGGCAAAGGAAAAAAAACGGTCCTTCCTTTGAAAGGCTGAATAATACTCCATTTTGTATATATACTACATTTTGTGTATTCATTTATTGATGAATTTGGATTATTTCTACCTTTGGTTACTGTGAATGATGCTGCTTGGTATAAACATGGCTGTATAGTTAACATGGGTATACATCCGAGAATATTTATTTATATTTTTTGAACTGTGCTCTTGCTATGTTGTCTTGAACTTTTGGGCTCAAAGAATCCTTATATCTTTGCCTCTCAAGTAGCTAGTGCCAACACACTGACCCTAAGAATAATTCTTTTTTTTTTTTTAAATATAAGGTCTCACTTAATAGCCCAGGCTATACTTGACCTTGCTTTATGGCCTAGGATCCCTTGAACATGAGATCTTTGTGTTCTTGACTGCAGAGATTACAGGTGTCTGTGGTCATGCCTGGCTCATAATTTTCAATTAAGAGAAAAATGTGGTTCATATCTTGAAAGGCATTTGAGATGGTTGGTGTGGTGTGCAAGCTGCAAACGTTAAACTCTTAGGGACGTTTCTGTGCATTGATCTTGAATCCAAGGTAAAGCTAAAGAAGTAGCCCTGAAACCAAAAGAGTTTGGAAACTGGTGTCTGTTCCTTTCCCTCATAGGCTGCATGGCTGAGAGACTGAAGGAGGAGATCCTGAACAGGGAGAAAATGGTGGACCTCTTGGCTGGCCCGGATGCCTATCGGGACCTTCCTCGGTTACTGGCTATTGCTGAGTCAGGACAACAAGCCGCCAATGTGCTGCTCTCCCTCGATGAAACCTATGCTGATGTCATGCCAGTCCAGACGAGCCCCAGTGCCACTTCTGCCTTCGTGTGAGTCTCTGCTCAAAACTTGGGAGTGAGCCTCTGTTTTGCTTCTCACTTGAAAAATAACATGTTAATTTTTTTTTTTTTTGCATTTATGTGTATGTGTATGTGTGTTGCACTAGGCATTGGACCAAGGGCCTTCACGCTGAGCTACATCACCAGCCTTTTAAAACATTTTTTACTTTCGAGACAGGGTCTTGCTAAGTCCTTTAAATTGCCCAGGCTCGGCTTAAAAATTTGATCCTTCTACTTCAGCCTCCCGGAATGCTGGGATTGCAAGTGCGAGTCATATACCTGACTAAATTAGCATGTTATTTTACTGCATTTAAAAAGGAGGATGCCGGGCATGGTGGACAATGTCTGTAGTCCCAGCACTCGAGAGGCTGAGGCAGAAAGATTGCCTTGAGTTTGAGGTCACCCTGAGCTGCATAAGCCAGTTTCAGGCCAGCCTGTACCACATAGTGAGATCCTGGCTCAAAAACAAAACAAAACCTAAACTGGATGTGGTGGCGCACATCTATAATCCCAGCACTTGGGAGGTTGAATCGAGAGGATCACTGTGAGTTCAAGGCCAGCCTGGGCTACAAAGTGAGTTCAAGGCCAGCCTGAACCATATAGTGAAACCCTGCTTCAAAAAACACCAAAAAAAAAAAAAAAAAAAAAAAAAAAGTACAAAGGAGGGACATACGCACATGGTGTGTTACAAAATACAGAATATAAAAAGTGATATAGTATTAGTCTCTTATACTAATCATTCTTAGTTGCCTAAGCTGCTTCTCAAAGGCAACCATGTCCATCATCTCTTGCATAATCCTTTCAGAAGTATTCCTTGCATATGCATTTCATGTTCCCATATGGTGCTTACCCTGCTGTTTTTCATAAATAATAGTGTTTTGTTTTATATTCTTTTTTGACTTTAGAAAATGTCTTGGACTTTCTTTGAGAGTTTGGAGAATCTGCAGGGAAGTGCAACTACTTGTATATTCTTGACTGAGGAATGGTCCTCCTCTATCAGGGGTGCTTGTCCTCTTCCACCAAGCGTGCAGCTTTGAAAGGGAGGCACACGGAGCACTGAGACCGGAGTCACCCGCCTAGCCAGCCAGATCTGCCACATCAGCCCTGTAATCAGTGGGGTGACAGATGTTGCCGCCAGATCACCCTCACATCCATCTTGGGCTTTCCTGATTTAAAGCTTTTTCTCCTGATCTTTTTTTTTCTATTATGTATTATTTTTTAGGGGTGTTTTTTGGGCCTTTTTTAAAATTTTCTTTGTTGGTACTGGGAATTGAACTTGGCCTCATGCTTGCCAGGCAAGTGCTGTGCTACTGAGCTATATCCTCAACTATGATCTTTTAAATTTAAAGGCAAATAATGCAGTTACTCATATTTAATGAAGAATATGTAGAAAAGATAGAAAACTATAAACCATAAAGAAACCATGAAGAAAGTAAGAGAACTGGGCATGATGGTACATGCCTGTAATCCCACTATTTTGGGACACCCAAGGAGGATTTAGTGAGACCCTGTCTTTAAAAAAAAGACTGGGATGTAGCTTGATGCAAAGGCCCTTGGTTCAATTCTTAGTACAGAATTAAAAAAAAAAAAAAAAGGAGGAGGAGAACAAAGGATGAATTCCCTGTACTCCCACCACCTAGTGATAAATACTATTACCATTTGGTGTATAGCATTCCTGTCCTTTTCCTTTGTGTTTATTCATGTGTGCTTTGTATGTGTTTTGAAAATTGGCTCTTACTGTACTTAGTTTTATAATCTTTTATTTAATGTGAATATTTCTTGTAGCATGACACTTTTTATAACAAAAATAGGTGATAGGTATGTACCATCATTTTTGCGTAAAGTTTTATGTAACACAGCCCTGTCCATTCTTTTACATGTTTTCTATGACTGCGTTTGCAACTGCAACAGCAGAGTTGAGTAGTCACGACACAGTACTTCCAGTATTTACAGATTTTTTTAAAACAAAAAAACTTAAGCAGTTGTTCTTTTTAATACAATGTCATTCTGTTTTCAGACTGTTTAGTAAAAATAGTAGCTGATATTTGTTTAACAATTCTTCAGTGGACATTTTTGATATGTAGCCGTAATTAGTTCCTTCAGATAAATTGAGGCTGTTATATATAGGATACAAATAAAAGAGGGATTTAGTCAGGTGTGGTACTACACACCTGTAGTTCCAGTATTCAGGCGTCTGAGGCAGGAGGATCACTGTGAGTTTGAGGCCAACCTGGGCTACATAGTGAGTTCAAGGCCACCCTGAACTACATAGCAAATCCTGTCTCAAAATCCAACTTGCCTCCCAAAAAGAGAAATTTAATTTAGTTACATAGCAGTTGGATCAGTAGTGTATGAAAAATGCTGAGCCCTATGTTTGAAATTCAAGGTCTCCCTCTCTTAAACACACACAAACACTTTACAAGCTTTTTTGTCTTCTGGGTTTTTGAGGCAGGGTCTTGCTATGTAGTCAGGCTGGCTTGAACTCACTATATAGCCCAGGCTGACCTTGAACTCGTGGTGGTTCTCCTTCTCCTGAATTCAGGGATTATAGGTGTGTACCACCATGCCTGGCCTATTTTTTTCAGGTCTAGAAGCATTTATTTATAATCTGGATTAAATATGAAAAATTTAAAAATACTCATAACGACGGTAAAAAGTCCATATGTGATAGGTTTGCAGTGTATGCTCTTCCCACTCTTCTTCCTCAAGCAGAGGACGATGTGTGCTAGTTATGGTTTGGTTTGTGTTCTGAGATTAGATGCTAGTGTCCTTTTTTTTTTGTTGTTGTTCTTTTGTCAATACTGGGGATTGAACCTAGAGGCTTTTGCATGGTTGGTAAGTGCTCTACAACTGAGCTAATCCCCAACCTCTTTGAAAACTTTTTATTTTGAGGGAAGGTCTCGTAAAGTTGCCCAGGTTAGCTTTAAATTTGTGATCCTTTTGCTTTAGTCTCCCAACTAGCTGGGCTTACAGGTGTAGGCCACCATGCACATCTACCTAGTAGTTTTTAAAGATAAAAAGTACCTGCTTTAGTGCTTCATAAATGTCAGTTCGGTCCAGTTTGATCATATAGACAAAAAGATTCAGAGCCAACGAATAAAGAGGGAGCTGTGATCTGTTCCTTGGCAGGTGCTAATGTTCCATGCTTCTATTAGCTAAATTCTGATACTTTCCTTCCCAGGTCAGTCATGAGGGGATGCGACAACATGTGCAGCTACTGTATTGTTCCTTTTACACGTGGCCGGGAGAGGAGTCGGCCTGTTGCTTCCATTCTAGAGGAAGTGAGGAAGCTTTCTGACCAGGTAAAAAGCTCTCCAGGCTCTCTTTTACCAATAAGCATGTTTTGGAAGGATGAGGACAGCCCTTTTGTTTTATAAGCTGTGCTGTCTCTAAATTGCACAAGTTTAGGAACATGCCTGGCTAGAAAGAAATGCCTGCATATATATCTTTAATTTGTTGATCATGAATTATAGGCTGATCCAGCATGGCATTGCGTAGTAGGGAGCACAGGACAAAAGTGAGTTTAGAATCAGGTAACTAAGTATGAATTCGAGATCCACCGTTCTTGGCCATGGCGCACTGCCATCTTTGAAACTGCCATCTTTGAAAGAAATTTTCTCTATCTGGGAAAAGAAGATAAAATAATACCTTTCTTTGTTTTTTTGTTTTTTTTTGGTACCGGGGATCGAACTCATGACCTCGCGCTTGCCAGGCACGCACTTGCCAGGCACGCGCTTAAGCCACTGAGCTAAATCCCCGGCCAAATAATACCTTTCTTGTCGAGTATTTGGAAAGATTGAAGAAATGTTTTTAAGCTACCTGGCACATAGGTTTTCAGGGGATGACATATTTGTCTGTCTATTCTGGGGGACCTTCCTGTGTCTTCTGTTCATTTTATCACGGAACCAGCTCAGTAGTTGATGGGCAGAGAACCGATAGGGGAGCAAGTTGGATGAGAGACCTGAGGTGAGACATCTGCTTGTGTGTCTCCTGTGGGGAGCCCATCTCTCAGCCTTCCGTCCCTAGCCCCAGGCCTGAATCTTCTAATCTTGCGGAAGAGGAACGTAGGTGGGGATATGGCACTTCTCTTGCAGTGTGCTTTTTCTGTTTCCTTCCCTGTCTGACTCAGGAGCCTTGGGAACAGGTAGGCTAGCCCCTGCCAGTTCTCAGTCATGGCCTTGTGCGCATGTTCTGGCCCATTCTTTTCTCTTGTTTCCCATTTAACCCCAGACAGTCCTGTCCCTGACTTGATCCCTGGTTTCTCACTGGTCTATGAAGAAGTCTCTATATCTCACCTATCCAGGTGCTTCCTGGCCCAACATTGATTTCTCCTTTCCTTTACCAGGTCCCCACAGTACAAAACTATTTTGGGATAAATACATTGAGGTGGGGATGAAATCTTCCTAGCATTTCTAGATTACTTGTTTATAAAGGGAGACTCTTAATAACATTGAAATGAATCTTAGTAAATTCAAGGCCATAAAGTTGTGGATAATTAAGATTCTGCTTGTGTTTTGTGAATCAGTTTTTTTTTTTTTTTTTTGGTACTGGGGCTCGAACTTACGACCTGATGCTTGCTTGCCAGGCAGGCACTTATGCTACTGGGCTAAATCCCCAGCTCTCTGCTTGTGTTTTAAAGGACTTGTTAATCACTAAATTTGGTGGTAAAGTAACTTTCATAAACCTTTTCTTTCATTAAATTTTTAGACTACAGTTGCAAAGAAAATAGAATTCTATAATGTACCTTTAACAGAATAACAGAATGTCCTTTTTTCAGTCAGTGAATGGTTCAGTGGTTACTGATTGGCAATCCTCTAAATAGCTTTTTTTTGGTGTGTGATGGGGTCTTGCTATGTAGCACAGGACCTGGAACTCCTGATCCTTTTGCCTCAGACTCTTGAGGCTATCCCAGTACCTGGGATTATAGGCATGTATCCTTGTGCCTACTTAAAACACTTTTTTCTCCCCAAATATCTTTTTTATTTTGTGAGTTTTTTATGTTTCGGTGTTTTCATTTTGTTTGAGATAAGATCTTGTTATGTAGTTCAGGCTAGCCTTGAACTTGTGTTGGTTCTCTTGCCTTAGCTTCTCCAGTGCTGTGATTACAGGGCTAAGCCTCCACTCCTGGCCTTGTAGGTAGCTTTATTCTGACGTAATTTCAAACATATGAAAAAAGTGCAACAGTAAAAGAATTCTCATATACCCTTTGGTCTTTTGAGATAGGGCCTCACCATGTAGTTTGGGGTGGCCTTGAACTCACACTGTACCTCAGGCCAGCCTCAAATGTACGGCAATTCACTTGCCTTACCCTCCTGAGTGCTGGGATTATGGGCATCCACCATCAGGCCTGGTTCATGATTATTGAACATTGAATTTGTCTTCAGTTTTTTTTTAAAATTTAATTTAATTTTTCTTTTTCTTTTTTTTTGGGCAGGGTCTCACCATGTAGTTCAGGTCAGCCTTGAATTCACTATTTAGCCCAGACTGGCTTTGAAGTCATAGTGATCCTCCTGCTTGAGCCTTCCAAATGCTGGGATTGTAGGTATGTGCCACCACACTGGCTTCCGTGGTTTTTTTTTTTTTTAATTTTTAATTTTTTGTCTTTTTGAGACAAAGTCTCACTGTGCAGTTCAGGCTGACCTTGAGCTCACTTTTGTAGTCCACGCTGGGCTCAAACTCGCAATGATCCCTCTGCCTCAACTTTCTGAGTACAGGATTACGGGCATGTACCATCACACCTGGCTCTGAGTTGTTTTTTTTTAAATGAACAATTTTTTTTTTTTTTTTTTGGTGGTACTGGGGATTGAACTGAGGTCTTTGTGCATGCTAGACAATTGTTCTGCCACTGAATCATGTTCCCAGTCTCCTAAATAGTGTTTTTTTTGTTTTGTTTTTATTTTTTGTAGTGGGGTTCAAACTCATGACCTTGCACTTACCAGACAGGTGCTTGTGCCACTGAGCTAAACCCCCAGCCCCTAAATAGTGGTTTGAAGATTAACTTACTGAAGGTTTTATTCTGAAGCTCAGTTCTTTAGATAAGATACCCAAGCATGAAATTATATAGGTGGCTCTTGGTAGGTTCAGGTAAGTTTTATTTTATTTTATTTTGTTTTTTTTATTGGTACTGGGGATCAAACTCACAACTGTGCACTTGCAAGGCAGGCGCTTATGCCGCTGAGCTAAATCCCCAGCCCAGGTTCAGGTAATTTTTAATTAGTGATTTGTCAGAAAGCTGTTTAACAAGTTTTTAACTTGCTTCCAACACATTTTCTCTTTTTTAGGGGCTAAAAGAGGTGACACTTCTTGGTCAGAATGTTAATAGTTTTCGAGACAATTCAGAGGTTCAATTCAACAATGCCATATCTACTAACCTCAGTCGAGGTTTCACCACCAACTATAAAACCAAACAAGGAGGGCTTCGTTTTTCTCACCTCCTAGATCAGGTTTCCCGAGTAGATCCTGAAATGAGGATCCGGTTCACCTCCCCCCATCCCAAGGATTTTCCTGATGAGGTGAGTATAGTCATTTAGCTGTGACAAACTAATATCCATATCCTGATGGCTCCAGGGACTGGGCCTAGCAGGGGTGCAGCGGGGACCCTGAACGCCGCTTAAGGAATCCTATGCCGTGTTGCTGCATCTCCCTCTGAAAAGATTCAAAGTCCTCCAAGGTTGGGGTGGAGATAAGACTGGCATGAAAGGAGGCTCAGACTGCCTGGATCATGAGGGCTGTACAGGGAGATTTCATTGCAAGGTGGGCAGCTGCATGGTAGTGATAGTGGTTTGGTTGTAGTGTGCAGACAGGAAAGAAGGCAATGCGATATGGTGGGAAACAGCCCAGACTTTAGCTTCATATAGGTCTGGGTTCAGATCTCAGCTGTTTCCCTGCCTTACCAGTGGATTGGTAAAGACGATTTTCAACTTGTCATTCTCGTGTAGGGTTGATAATGACCCCTATTTTAGGTTATTGTGAAATAATATAATGTGTTAAAATTCACACAGTGCCAGACTTTGAATACCTAGCCCATATGTAAAAAGCTTTTTTTTTGGTGGTGGTGGGGTACCAGGAATTGAATTTACAGCCTCGAGCTTGCCAGGCAGACACTGTGCTGCTGAGCTATATTGCAGGCCCCATGAAAATCTTTCTTTTGATTTTTTTTGTTTTGGTGAAATGTTTATCTCAGATGTTACCTTTTCTCTTTCGAATTTTTTTTTTTTTGATTTGTAAAGTTTCTTTATGTATTCTTTTTTCTTCTTTATGTATTCTTGATATAAACCCTTTGTCAGTATGTTTTCAGATATTTTCTCTAGTGTTATTTATCCCTCACCTCCCTTTTTTGAGAACATTCTTGCTGTGTAGTTCAGGCAAATCTTGAACTCACTGTGTAGTCCAGCTAGCCTTGAACTCCTGGTTCTGGGATTATTGGCATGCACCAACACGCTTGGCATAATTTTAATTTCCTGATGGTGTTTTTTAATGCGGTTAAGTAGTTTGTGAGCTAGATGAAAGTATTGTCATCTTTTGCTTCCTTGATTGTTGACCCTTACGTCGGTACTACCAGAGAATAACCCTGCGGCTTGAATCTGACTTGTGCTTACTCCTTTCCCCCTACTTTTTGAAAATAAAGATGGCATCAGGTGAAATGACCAGGGCACACAGAAGGCAGCTTGAGTAGGAGTTAGGGATTTTGGTAATTTATGTATTTGATTTAATTAGTTTTTTTTTTTTTTTTTTTTTTGGTATCGGGGATTGAACTCATGACCTCGTGCTTGCCAGGCAGGCACTTAAGCCACTGAGCTAAATCCCCGGCTTTAATTAGTTTTTTACTTACTGAGAGTTGACCTTGAATAGAAATGGTGAGAATGATATTCTTTACTGCAAGATTCAGTGGTAAGACTTGACTGACCCTTAATGTGTTTTGTTTAATTAGGTTCTGCAGCTGATTCAAGAGAGAGACAACATCTGTAAGCAGATCCACCTACCAGCCCAGAGTGGAAGCAGCCGTGTATTAGAGGCCATGCGAAGGGGGTCGGTCTTATTTGAAGTGGGCATACAGTATCTTATACCTGTCCTTGCTTTTTTATTTATTATTATTTATTTGTTTGTTTATTTGTCTTTTTGAGACAACATCTTCCTACGCAGTTCAGGCTGGCCTTGAGCTCACTTCGTAGCCCAGGCTGGCCTCACACTTGAAGTGATCCTCTTGCCTCAGCCTTCCTAGTTGTTGGGATTACAGGCATGCACCACCATGCCCAGCCTGTCCCTGTTTTTTTAATGACCAAGCATTGTCTGTATTGCTAAGAACTGAGCAGGGTTTATGAGCTAGGTGAAAGACATGTCATCCTTTCCTTCCTTGACTGTTGATCCTTATGTCAGTACTACCAGTGCACAGCCCTGTAGCTGTAATCTAGCTCGTGCTTGCTCTCTTTTCTTGCACATAGCTACTCAGTGAGTGTTTATGATATGAATAAACCTACAGACATGGAACTTGCTTTTGTTCACTCCATAATCATAGACTAAGGACTGGATCACCCATTTTAGTATTTTTTAGCATATTTAAATTTGTTAAATTGTCTATTTTTGTGGTATTGGAAATTGATCCTATAGCCTGTGCCTGCTGAGTGGTCCACTACTGGGCTACATTTCCAGCCCCATTTAACACTGTAAAATTAAGTACCTACTATGTAGCATGGTTGAGACTTTGTTTTTTTGGATTGAACTCACAACCTCGTTCTTGCTAGGCATGGTTGGAGATTTTAGACCTTTAACTTACTTACTTTCTTTCTTTTGTTTTTTTTTTGAGACATGGTCTCTTTATGTAGTGCAGGTTGGCACTTGCTTATGTAGCCCGTGTTGGCCTTGAACTTATAGTGGTCCTGTCTCAGTGTCCTGAGTGCTGGGATTAAGGCAGTGCCACCACCCTTGGCTACCCTTTAGCTCTCTTTCTTTCTTTTATTTTTATTGATACCGGGGATTGAACTCATGACCACGCGCTTGCAAAGCAGGCGCTATACCACTGAGCTAAATCCCCAGCCTACTCTTTAACTCTCAAGAATAAAAATAGTCTTTTAAGTTTTGAAATTTATTTATTTATTTTTTTTTGCGGTACTGGGGCTCGAACTCATGACCTCGCGCTTGCCAGGCAGGCGAAGTTTTGAAATTTAAATGTTGTTCTGTTCACTGGTAATATTTATTTATTTATTTATTGGTACTGGGAGTAAAACTCACAACCTTGCCCTTGCCAGGCAGGCCCTGCACAGCTGAGCTCTATCCCTGGCCCTGACTTTGGGAATATTTAGTGTTGTAGAAGTAAGACTGCAAAAAATGTGACCCAAGGCAAATTGTATAGAACTTTGCCTTTTCTTTTTCAGTTACAAAGAGTTATAGATATCCTCTTAAGTGTTTAATCTGTTTTAATTTATTAAATAAAAGGGCTAGGGATTTAAAAAAATTCAGGGCTAGGGATATAATCTATGATGGAGTGTATGCCTAGCATGTGTAAAACCCAGGGTTCAATTACACAGCACTGGAAAAATAAATTATGGTGTCTAGATCAGATAGGGTTTGATGAAAGGGACTCTGAGATTTTTTTTTCTTTTTTTTTTTTGGTACTGGGTATCAAACTCATGACCTCGTGCTTGCAAGGTAGGTGCTTATGCCGCTGAGCTAAATCCCTGGCTCCTCTCTTTGAGATATTTTAACATAATTCTGAACCGTACTATGTGGATGAGAAATGATTACATTTGAGAGTTCATGTGTTATTACTATTGTTATAAAAATAAGATTTATTTAAAGAGGAGTGGTTCATCTAGGCCTTTTATTTTTGTTCTTTATTGCAGGTATTCAAGAGAAGCTTATGTGGAGTTAGTTCACCATATCAGAGAGTCTATTCCAGGTACATTTAAGGATGCTGAATATGAGTATGTTACTGTGCCACACTGCATAGGCACCTTAGTCAGATATGGGCAGCTGCCACTCTCCAAATGGTTCCTTGTGAAACCAACTATGTTTCTTTTGCTTTCTTCGTTATGTTCTCTCTCCCTCTCCCCCTTTTTCTCTTTCCCTCCTTCCTTCCCTTCTGTGCTTAGATGTATAGATAGAAATACATGTTTGTGCAAGGCACTGCAAGATTTTCTGTAGTAAAAAGCAGGACTACTGTGAAAACATGTATTCCTACTGTGTCTCCGAATGTGGCATTTGAAGTGAAAATACCTTTTCTGGTGCTGTGGGGAATGTAGGCTGAGAAGCCAGCTCCGGCATGGATTGTGCCCCTGTCGAGTGCCCCTGTCTGTAATGATGGTTTTACTTGTTCATGAATTGAGTGGCCCAGGGAAGGCCTTTTAATTGTTCTCCATCCTTCTGTAGCCCACAAATACCAAAGCTTCTCTTGAAGGTCTGCAACAGCACCCCGGTATCCTTTGTTATGTATCATAGGAGTGTGCCTCAGCAGCGACTTCATTGCTGGCTTCTGTGGAGAGACAGAGGAAGATCACCTGCAGACTGTGTCTTTGCTTCGGGAAGTTCGGTACAACACAGGTTTCCTGTTTGCCTACAGCATGAGACAAGTGAGTGCAGGATGGAGGAGGCCTGTCTTCATTCCTGACCAGCTTGGGGTTGGTCATAGACAACTGGGCAGAAAAGAGGGGTGGCAAGGCATTCATTATACAACCTCAGGATTTCGTCATCCACTTCTTTCTCACTTTTCTGTTTAAATCTTTTCTAATGTTTGACACAATGCAGCAATTAGAGATGAAAAAGGGTTACTGTACCATTGTTTTTGTTTATTAAAATACTTAAAGTTATGTTTAGGTTTAAAATTTTAATGTGGAGAGGGAGAAACTTACTCTCTTTACAAGGAATCTAAAATAATTTCTCAACATGCAGAATTTATGTCTATACCTCTGGTCTTTCGAGGCACCTGTAGCTATTTCTGATTTCTGCTTTTCTAGGGCCAGCTTGGCCCATTGGTGCTTACTTTTAGCTTTCCCTGTAATATAAATTTCCAGGAAAATAAAAGAGGAGATGAGACAGGAAAGGGAGAATGTGTGTTTCTTACAGAGAGATAATCCCGGGTATAAAATAAGAATTAGTTTCTCCTTCTTCCCAGTAGTATTTCTGTTCCTTTCTTGAAAGTAGCCATACTTAGTAGTTTTTTGTGTCATTTTCCAACAAAATTTCATTTTTTATAATCGTGTATTTATATGTCATGTGTTTATAATTTGTGTGTTTTTTCTGTAGCCCAAAGACATACTCAGTCAGCTTAATAGTATGTTTTGGAGAATAGTCCATTTTTTTTTTTTTTTTTGGTACCGGGGATTGAACTCACGACCTCATGCTTGCCAGGTAGGCACTTAAGCCACTGAGCTAAATCCCCAGCCCAATAGTCCATATTAGTACATACAGAACTTTTTTTTTTTTGGCCTGGTGCTGGGGATTGAATCTAGGGCCTTACAAATGCTAGGCACATGCTCTGCCACTAAGTTACATCCCTAGCCTGTTTTGTTTCGTTTTGCTTTGTTTTGTTTTTGAGACATTTAGGCTGCCTTGTTACCTTATGCTTCATAAATCGTGCTGATGAGTTGCCTAGTACCAGAATCATTTAGTATATGTCCCAAGTGGGACCTTAGGACAAATATCAGGAGTAATTTTGTCTATGATTTTTATGAATTAAAGTTTGAATGAATTCGGCATGGTGGCGCATGCCTGTAATCCCAGCATCTAGGAGGCTGAGGCAGGAAGATTACCACACATTGGAGGCCAGTGAAGTCTACATAGCAAGATCCTGTCTCAAAGCAACAAATTAAAAAGAAGAAAAATTAGAAATTGGTCCTTGAAAAATGTGATTGGTGGCCCTGAAGCAAGGCCAGCAGATTGCTTGTAGCTGCTGGTTTCAAACAGGAGCCTAAAGAGAATTCTTTCTGTGGTCTGTTGGCCATTTCAGAACTTTGGAAATGGAATGGTCAATTCATCAGAAAGAAATAGCAGGTGAATATGGCAGACTTTGGGGGGCCTGCAGGGGAGAGACCTTGGTGCCTCGGAACCTGCACTATGCGGTTGACTCAGGGTACTGGGAGAACAAGGAGCTCCTTCCCTCTCTGGGGGGCTGCTACGCGTGTGGCAGACTTTTGGCATCCTGAAGGAGAGAGACCTTGGCGCGTTGGGATCTGCACAGTGTGGTTGACTCAGGGTGTCAGGAGAACAAGGAGCTCCTCCCCTCTCTGGGGGGCAGCTGAGAGTGTGGCAGACTTTCTGCATCCTGAGGGAGAGAGACCCTGGCGCATCGGGACCTGCACGGTGCGGTTGACCCAGGTTGCCAGGAGAACAAGGAACTCCTCTCCTCTCTGGGGGGCGGCTGTGATCCTGCTGGCGTGTGGGCTGAGAATCAGACATCTCATGTCATCCTATCCCCTGCCCCCGCCCCGCGCTTAGCAAGTGGGAGCCAGTGAACTATACATCTT
>PVJX010028683.1:0-23647 GCA_004027295.1 Dolichotis patagonum | reverse complement strand
ATATTTCGAGGTCCTCTATACTAGAGATTATAGCCAATCTTCTCTGCCTCATTTCTGCTATTCTGTTTTTCTGCCATTGATAGTCTATTTTTCTCTTCCACTCCACTGTCTGCCCCATTCACTGAGGCCTCTCTGCCACTGTTCCTGAAATGCTCATATTCTTGTTCTCTCTCCCTAGAATGTCCTTCAGTATTTTTTGTAGGGTTGGACTAGTGGTCACAAATTCTACTAGTTCCTCTTTGTCATGGAAGCATCTTTTTTCTCCATTAATTTCTAGAGAAAGTTTTGCAGGATACATCAATCTGGGCTGGAGATTGTTCTCCTTCAGTGCTTGAATTACTTTACTCCAAGCTCTTCTTGACCTGATGGTCTGTGTTGAGAAGTCTGCCGTGATTTTGATGGGTTTTCCTTTATAGGTGATCTGTTTCTTTTCTCTGATGGTTTTTAATATTCAGTTCTTATGTTGAATTTCTGGGATCTTGATTATTATGTGTCTGGGTGTAACTCTATTTGGGTTGTAGGTGGCTGGAGTTCTGTATGTTTCATACCTCTGCATATCATTTCTTTTTTCTATGCTTGGGAAATTTTTCTTAATAATTTCTGTGAATAATCTTTGTAATCCCTCTGTTTTGATTCCTGCTTCTTCATTCACATACTTTATTCTTAAGTTATAGGTCCTCTTGTCATCTTCCAGTCTGTATCTTTATTGCCTGCTCCCTTGTTATTTTTAAGAGATCTTCCCTTTCATGACCCCATATTGCAAGCCTGTGTTCAATTTTTGATAGTCTCTCTTTGGTTTCTTTCAAGCAGTTTTGCCAGCTTTCTATGGAGTCTTTACTTTCCTGTTAATCTCTTTGAATCTGCTTCATGTATTCTAGGTTTTTCCTGAATTCTTCATTAAATTTTTCTCTCCATTTTTGTTCCTCCATTCTTCTGTCTGTGCCTTTTTGAGAGGTGTCCAGCCCTTCTTTTATTAATCTACTTAACTCTTGTTTAATTTGAATTAATATTTCAGTTTTGGTCCCACTTACAAGGTCCCGAAGATATCTCTTTATGTCTGCTTACGCTGTGTTTGATGTTGCATTATTGCTGCTCTCAATCTCTTTTGTATTTACCTCTCCTGGATCAATGTTCTCAGGGTTTGGGGCTGGGAGTTGTTTCTTATTTCTCCCTTTCGTCATGTTTTTGGTTCCTTCCATACAAGTATACAGTGTAATTCCCAGACCCTTTTCTTGTTGGTTAAGGCTCCTCTAGAGGGCGCAGGCTAGGAGCTTTAGCCCTCTTCAATAGGTTATCAGAGATTAGAGTTCACCCACGGGCAGTGTACACTAGCTCCTCCCTTCTGGGCCAGTCAACCTTTGCAGGCCTTCACTGTCAGTGTGCACTGATCTCAGGGAAGTATTATTGTAGCGACTCACTGGCTCCCCACCAGGGGCGCGGCCTCATCCAAGCAGATTCCACCAATCCACTCGGCGAGGGGAGCAACCAGCTGAAGCCACTTCCTTATGGAGTTAGGGTTGTCCTGCCCAAATCCAACATGTTGTCCAGTTGGTTTCCCCTTTCCCATGGGAGGGTCTGATTCCCATCACTCACCGCGTGTTGATGCCCATCCCCAAGAACTGCAGGACTCCCTGACCTCTGACTTCAGTGTGGCTGTGGTGGGAATTCATGGTGCTTTTAGGTGGGTCGAGTGCAGGGCCAGTCCGGGCGAGCTGGATGCAGGGCTGTTCAGCTCTGCGCTCTGGCGGCTCAAGCCAGTCGCTACGGTGTGGATCACTTGTTCAGGTCGGGCAGGAATTCAGGCGGCTCAAGGAGGGCACCGTGCTCACTGATCTTAGCTTCTCTGATGGTAGTACCAGGACCTCATATTCGAGCAGTTTTTTGCACTTTAGTTTTTTCCTGGGTTGTGAGAGTCCATCTCTATCTGTTTGGGTCTCTCCAGGGTGTTTTATTCTTGCATTTGAGCTGTCTCTCTCAGAGAGGGTCTCTCTCCTGCTACCTACTAGTCTGCCATCTTGTTGACCAATTGGGCTTTTAGTTTTAATAGAGGCTGGGGGCCAGGTGGGAAATTGGGGAGAAAGGAGAGAAACTTGTTGGTAACAGTCATTTTTCAATGTAAATCTACCTGGCTATATTTCTTCTGAATGAAACAGAACTTTCATGGAATGTGTGAGGGGTGAGAAATCTACCAAGGGTGACATGTACTAAGTTGAGAACAGGTTTTCAGCACTTGGATCTCAGGCTTTGCATCCCATGCTGCCCAGAGAGATGCCCTTGCAACAGTACTCAACATAAATCTAACATTAGGGGCAAATTGTGGGTTCCTTACAATGAGTCAGACACTGCGGGGGCTCTGTTGAATTTTAAATGCTTGGTTTTAATGATGGATACACTATGGGTGTCTACCTCTACCTGCAGTGTGGCATGTAAAGAGGTGAGCAGTCTGAGTGGATCCTCCTCATTAGCTGCATCAGGGACGGTTAACACATCATGTCTCTTATATCTTCCTTCTCCTTGTTATTGCCACCGTCTTCTCTCTAGTTTTATCTATTTCCTTCCACTTAGCACTACAGTTCGAGTTTCCTCTTTGGTATTCCACTTCTGTTTCTGCAACCTGACTTGCTAGTTTTCTTTTCCTTTTTCTTTTGAAAACCTTTCATTTGCATAGTCCTACCTACTTATCCAATAAAGTCCTAATTCCTGTCACCAGGTAATTTCCTTGTGCTGCTCCTAATTTATACTCCAAGTGAGTATTTGCATTAGTCTTCATGTACCTTATGCCTCAATCAGAATCACCTACCACTTTCTTGCCTACTGTTCTGCCTTACATAGCGTCATTTGTCTTGTCTTCTGTGCAAGGAACATCCCCACGTCTCTCATTACTGCCTGGGCCTCCAGACTCAGGTCAACTGCACCGCCTTCAGAGTTCTTCCACTTCATGTTCTTTGCCTCTTCTCAGTCTGCTTGCTCTGGGCTTCTCTTTTTCTTCTTCTGATACAAAGTATTTTTGTCTTTTTTTCCTTCAGGAAAAACAATGAAAGAAACTCCTGGCTGAACAGACCTATGGTGTAGAGCAGTGCTTCTCAAACTTCAGTAGGCGAACAAGTCATCTGAATTCTTACAGATGCCAGGTTCTGATTCAGTTGGTCTGGGTGAGGGCTGACATTCTACATTTCTAATAACTCTGAAGCTTCCTGTTGCTGATCCATGAACAATGCTCTGAGTAGCAAGTGTGTACAAGACTTGGAGCAATGCCTTATGACCAAAAATAATAATCAGTGCACAACTCACTGCAGATTAGATGGAACCAATTAGCAGATACCATTGTGCTGAACAAATCTTTTAGAATTTGAATATTATACATTTGGGTTGCATTTTTGGACCTATCACTTTCTGGTTGTGTGCTCTTCTACAAGTGAGTTAATTTCACTAAACTCCAGTTGCATCATCTGCAAAATGAAGGTCGTGGTGTACTTTCAATCTCTGCTGTCTCTGGCTGGGCCCAGATGCTGCTTGTAACTTGCTTTCTGCTCACTCAGTGCCCCCAAATCCATGAGCTCTGTGAAAGAAATTCTAGATCTTGGTTCCAAGCGCCCTCTCAGTTACGAAGAGTGGCTCAGTAATAAAGCTTTATGATGGTGTCTGGGCTGTGGAGACCTTGCTACAAGGAGCACTCAATTGAAATTTACTAAACTTTATCATGGGTGCTCAAGTTTCAGGGGGCCTTCTGCTCTGCAGCTTGGTTATCCTTAGTCACCTGCTGGGACTGTAGCCTGACTTTGGAATTTTGTTCTTTGCTTATGGCCAGTCCTTTACCCCCAGGACTGGCTCTACTCAGGTTTTTTGTGTATCACCAAAGCAGATCTCCTTGCTCTTATTTTAAATTTTTTTTATTTTATGAAAAAGGGTAAAACAAAATTTCATTAAAAAATAAATGAATAACAATAAATGTATTACATGTGATCTTTCAAGTCATTGCTCATGGTCTAAGATACGGGCATAAAAATTTCTGCAGTCAATATTAGTGGAAACCTTCCTTTTTAATGAACTAAGACACTAGTGGTATAGATGACTTGCATTTTTTCTCATTTTCCCTACTGTGTTTGAATGCTGAGTCATCAGTAGTCTATACTTCTCTAACTCTTGGTCCATCCTCAAGTAGATTTCTCTATTGTTTTAAGCCCCGGTAGGATTTGAAAATATTAATTTATTATTTCATTATGTGTCTGAATGTTTACTAAGAGCCTTTGTTCATATTCAGTTAGTTTTATCCATTTCTTTAACTCCCTGTTTCCTGAGGTTCACATTGGCTGCAACATTGTTTATGTTTTCATGTTTGTGGGTTTAAAAGGATGAACGATTATGAAAGTTCTCTTTAAGCAAAGTGCTCAAATGATGTCATTATTTTGTATTACAATATATATAGGTACACACAAAAATGTGCATTAAAGAAATCAATCTATTTTTTCACTTTATGTAAGTGCAAAAAGATATCTCTTGGAGGTGATAAAGACTCAAAGGAGGAAATGTTTAATAAGAAATATTTCATCTCACAATGGAGATAAGCCATAAATAAGGACAAACTTGAAACTTTTATAGGTAAATGGATATAACTCAAGAGCATACTCATAAGTGAAATAAGTCACACCCACATGTGTAAACATCATATTGTTACTAGTGTGAGAAACTAAAAGAGTAAATAAGATACAAAATGTACAATGAATAGTATAAATTGGGAAGAAACTATTCAAAAGAAAAGAAACTGGGATGGGGAAAGGGGAAAAGAAGGAAGGGAAAGAAAAAATATATACACACAGGATGGTTAAGATACTTATACAGCTAGTTTCTCTTAATTGATTGAAAAGGAAGGTTTGAGCTAATAGTGTTTGGACAATATTTCTTTCCTATATTTTGTACTTTGAATAACTACTACAAAGATAGTAATATGCAATGTTACTCTCCTACTGCTCTGTTTTGAAAATCTATTTTATTGTTTTTCTTTCTCCCTTTAAAATAATAATTTAAAAAATGTCTCATCTGGCATGATTGTTATAATTAAGATTGGTTTGTATGTAGATGAAATTTCACTTGGGCCTATATGCACCAAATACTGGAGCACTTAGCTATGTAAGACAAATATTAATAGACATGAAAAATCAAATAAGCAGTAACACAATTGTAATGGGGGACCTTAATACACTGCCACAGAGAGACAGATCAACTAACCAAAAAGTCAGCAAAAAAATAGCAGAGCTGAATCAAACATGTGATCAAATGGACTTAACAGATGTTTATGGAGTGTTCTGTGTGTTTTTATCCCAGCATGTCTTCCTGTATAAGTTGTCACAGTGCTCAAAATAGCCACCATTGGGAGTCTTTTTTTTTTTTTTTTTAAATAATTGTTTCCTGGCTAAAAAGTGTTAGGGATAGGAGGTTTATTATGAACTAGAACTTCCTTTAAAGGCATATGATTGTTAAATACGTTGCTATCATTTTGAGAGGTAGAATGTAGGATCCAAAAGGGAAGAAACAATGCAAACTAAGGAAATCTCGAGAGGAAAAGGGTTTTAGAGCCCAAGCTTCAGTATTCCGGTTGGCAGGCAGGAGGGGAGGCCTTTGAAACTGTGCCGGTTGGATAGTGAAGCATGGCTGTCTCTGAGGGAGGAGGTGGAAACTAGGGGGACATTTGAGAAAAGGGTTCCCTGTGTCAGTTTAGGCTTCTATAGTGAAATGTCATAACCAGGGTGGTTTGCACAACATGATCTTACTTCTTATAGTTCTGGCAATGAGGTTCAAGCCCGAGGCCAGCCAATCAGATTCTGATGAAGGCTATCTTCTTGGCTGCCTTCTTGCTATGGCTTTACATGATATGTGTATGTATGTGTGTGGAGAGAGAGGGAGGGAGGGAGGGAGGGAGGGAGAAAGGTAGAAAGAGGGAGGGAGAGAGAGAGAGAAAGAGAGAACGAGAGAAAGAGAGAGAAAGAGAGAGAGAATGAGAGAAAGAGAGAGAGAGAGAATGAGAGAAAGAGAGAGAGAGAGAAAGAGAGAGAGAGAGGAAGAGAGAGAGAGAGAGAGAGAGAGGAAGAATTCACATGCTTCTTTCATGGTAAGTGCACCAGTCTGATCATGAGGGCCCCATCTCCAAGACCTTGTCTACACCACCTTATCTCCCACAGTCCCAGTTTTTAACACCATGCTCTTGGTGCACATTATGGGATCAATAGGCCTCACATTGTTAAGGAGTCAATAGGTGAATCTGGGGGTGGGAGGAGGTATTTGTCCATAATGGTGTTTATCACAGGAAAGGCAGCAAATGGTCTACTTTTCCCATTTTTCTGCTTCCAAACTTTCCTCCAAATACTGAAGTACTGTACTTCTGAACAAAAGGCTCAGGTTTCTTTAGTGATTCACTGTTCACACTGTAATTTACATTTAAGTGTAGAAAACTTTGAATAATCAAGCCAATAAAAGACATCCAAATGTGTCCCAGTATGGAGATCTTTCCATTCATCATGTCCTTCCAGACACCTTTCAGTTTTACTTCATTTGTCTCAGGAATCAATGGAATTTGAGCTTTTGCAAGTGGATCATTATCCTCTTTTGCTTCATATGTTAGTGTTTCCAGTGCAGGGAAGAAGCTGAGCCTTAAATTTGCACTTAGCACATCTGAGACACTGTTGTATAGCCATAAAACTGGAATGTTGATGAAATAGTCCAGTGTCAGCAGCTTTAGAAGGAACACCTTATTATTACCATGCACTGGGTGAGCCACAGAACTCAATAAAGTGAAATTCTTTACCATGTATGAGGATTAATCTCAGCGAAGATCTCTTGTCCAGATCACCTCCAGATGAGGTCTATATGAAGGTCACTGAGATGGAATAACACTGTATTTTGTAGTTTAATGCCCAATTACAAGTAGCTAAACATTTCCTACTTTCTTTGGTTTGAGGATTTGGTTCTATTTTCAGTTGCAGACTTTACTTTGGGTGAATATCTTAGTTAATTTCTTGTCATAAAGATACAATACCTGACACCCATAACTGACAGGTAGAAGAGATAATTTTGTCTCACAGTTTGTGGAGGTTTCAGTCCATAGTCTGCTGGTTCCAAGGCAGGGCAGCAAGACAGAGAAGGGCTCATGGTACGGCAAGTAGAAAGCCAAGAGAGGATCAAAGGAGGGGGAGGGATGGAGTGCTGATAAAATATACTTATTGTTCCAGACTCTCCTACTCTTCCCATCAGGCTTCCCCTCCCAACATAACATCTAGCTATAAAGTCATTGGTGGACTAATCCTGTGACAAACATGAAATACTAGGACCCAGTTGTTCCCCCAAACTCCACCTACTGGTAGATGGGGCTTTGGAGTTTTGGGGGGAGATCTATAAATAAACAACAACATGGGTTGTACTTATGTAAGTTACAAAGTAATAAATTTATATCACAGACATGAATCCTATAAATAGGGGAATGATGTTTGTTGGATTATTTTCCAAAATTTTTCTGCTCTTCCCCATTTAAAGTCCATAATTAGCAAAATCATACAGCTGCAGATTTAGACCAAATTATGTTCTTGTCTTTTGTTATGGTTTAGATCTAAAATGTTGTCCCAAAAGTCTGGTTGGAAGAGGTGGGTCACTGGGATGAGATGACTTTCAAGGGCTTATCTTTCTCTCTGGCTACTACCCTATTCTATCTCTGTTTCTTGGCTGCCATGACGTGAGTATCTTTTTTCTACCATGCCCTTCTACTGTGTTGTTTCTGCCTTGGAGCCAGCCAACCACAGACTGAATCCCATGAACTGTGAGCCACATTTAAACTCTCTTTTTTAAAAATGTGGGTATTGAGTATTGTATCCACCAACAGGAAAGCTGACTGATACATCTTCCGTGTGCTTAATCGTGATAACAAAAGAAGTGAGTAACTAGTGAGTGTTTGCTATTTTCTTTCTTTAGTACTTTATATAAATATATACTATTCCAAATTTAATGTCTTGTAGTCTGACCCAATAATTCATATTTTAAGATTCATATTTTTGCTATGTAATAGTTTTGCTCATCCTATTTAGCTCTTTGATCATATATTCAAACTAAACAATTTATTGCCATTCTGTTATGGTTTTGATCTTAAATGTCCTCCAAAGACTTATATGTTAAAGGCTTGTTGGCCAGTCTATGGCATGATTGGAAAGTGATGGAATATTTAGGAGATGGTGCCTAGTAAAAAGCAGCTAGGTCATTGTGAGTGTGTCCTTGAAGGGGATATTGGGACCTAGACCCTTCATGTCTTTCTCTTTGTGTCCTGGCTACCATATGGTGAACAGACCTCCTCTGCCTTGTGCTCCTCACTATGGTGTACTGTGGTGCCACAGGTCCAAAGAAACATGGACAGAGGAAAATGGTCTAAAATCATGAGCTGAAATAAACCTTTCCTTCTTATAACTTATCTCACGAATTTTGCCAAAGTGGCAGAAAGCTGGCTAACACTCACAAATGCTATATTTTCTTGACTATTTTTAAGCATAACAGAAACATGTCTCACAAAATTATATTTGTACATTTTTCCAACTCTTGAAATATATCAATACATGTTAAATATATTCAGTTTTGTATAAGAAAGACATGCAATATTTTATGCCAGAGTTAAGCAAATATTGATCATAATAAGAAAAATGAAAGATTAATCACTAACAGAAGATGCTAAAGAATGTTAAGCTTCTACTATGGGCTAAACTCTTCATGTGTATTTTCCAAAATTAGTACAAATCTTGCAAAGCAATTTTTAAAAAAAATTTATTTAAAGAGAAAAAAAAACAAAACAGAAAAAAAGGTAGCAACAATACAGAATTCCAAAGGGAAAAGAGAAAAGAACAAAAAAAAAACACTAAGAAATCACTACTTGATAAATTACATACTGTCATCTTGGAAATAGTTGTTCCAGTTACAAAATTAAAGCATACAAAGTAGACATTAAAACAGTGAGACTATTAACAGTTCTGTTCAGTGATCTAACAAAAACAGTAATATGGTCATCTATCTTGCACACTTAAACATACATGCAGTTATATCCTTTAGAGCACTTTCTTTTCCTCTCTTTTTTACAGTAGCAATTACACATTTTGGGTTTTATTACTCCTACATTTCTTATTACTTTTTACACTAGAGATACAATGTAATATTTATAAGTATGATTCTTATTTATTTCACTTATGAGGATAGTTTCAAGTTGCTTCCATTTACCTATGAAGGCCTCAAGATCATCCTTTTTATAGCTGAATAATATGCCATTGTATAAAAATACCACATCTTTTTCAACCACTCTGTGGTTGATGGGCATCTTGGTTGTTTCCAAGATTTAGCTATTACATATTGTACTGCTATAAACATGAGTGCACATATATCACTATGATATGACCTTTTAAGTTTTCCTGGGAAAATACCCAGGAGGGGAATAGCTGGGTTGAATGGAGCTTCCAATCCTAGTCTTCTGAGAATTCTCCACGCTGATTTCCATAGAGGCTGCGCCAGTCTACACTCCCCCAACAGTGGAGCAGTGTTCGCAAAGCAATGTTTTTACTTTCTATGTCAAGAATAAGATGCAAAGAAATTGTAATTATCCTCTGTTCTGTATCACACCTACTAAGAACTGATCAGATTTGAATTAGAAGTTTCACATTTTGAAGTTTAAATTTCTCCTTGTTTCATTATTCCATGTTGCTCTTGTTTATGCCAAATGTGAGAAATTGAAAGCATCTCAGATTTTTTTTTGTTTGTGAAGTCCCTGTTTCAGGGTAGAAAAATACTTTATGTAGTAACAGATAATTGTAGATGACAAAACTAAACCTGAGAAGCCGTGAGCGACATTGACAAAAGCAAGGGAGCGAGGTAAAAATCTTAGACTCTCCACATGCTGACTCCACAGTGCACTAACCCAGCTAAACGTTCTCACTGTACTTCCTTAAAAATGTTCATTGACTTTATTAATTTATTTATTTTCATTGACTTTAAGTAAAGTCAAAGCCTTCAAAGAAAGGTAGTTGTTGAATAAAATAGTTCTAAAAGTGGTAGCAGTGGGCGATATGAAATTTATGCGAAACAGATTCCAGGCAGGGAGTTTGTGTCTTTCCATACACCATTTGTTTCTCACAATATTCTGGCAGGTGGGTGGGACTTTCCGGGTATTGGATGGAAGAAGGTATTTGAGACCCCAAATCTCAACTTTCCAACCTTCTTTTACATTTGGTTTCTCAGGGCTGGGGAATAGGACAGGAAAATGCTCACTGTTTATATATAACCAAGACTTTGGCCCCAAATCCATAAATCATATCCTTCCCTTATAATCTGGGTTGGGTAAGAATGGAAAATTGAAGGATATCTTTATCTTTTTATTCCATGGCCAAAAGCAGAGTTGACCTCAGTCATTTATGCCAAGCCCTCATTTTCCAGGTCCTGACTGCCGTCCTAACTGCTTTATGTGTATTAACCTTAATATCATAGTAATAGTAGGAGACTAGTTCTAATATTATCATTCACCACTTTATAGATGAGGAAATGGATATGCAAAAAGATTGAATAATTTATTCAAAGTCACAAATAATTGGGAAGGCAGGCGCTGAAAAAGACACAGCTTCTAAGTGAAAATCCATTTTATTCCTCTCACTGAAATCTCTGCCACCTACTGCAGAAGACTTGTTTGAGTCTTGAGGAGTCAAGATCAGGACTTCTTCTTCAGTAGACAGCCTCTTTGAGCCCCTCAAGTGTTTATACAGCTGTGGGTTGTACTGCACGAGTGCTCAGCCTTTTATGTTTTGCTACAGAGTGACTCCACAGACTAAGAGAGCAAGAGGACAGCATTTTCTTGTCTTGATATTTGTATTAGTCAGGGTTTTACTAGAGAAAATAGATACAACATGAGATATGCAAAAATATAAGAAATGATAAGATTGGCTTACGATGGTCAGCCACAGAGTCGGATGAGGAAGTGTGCAGAGGGTGTCTGCATGCTGGAGGCCGAAGGATTCAATCCAAGGTCTGGAGTTCACCTAGTGTCTTGTGCAAGTCCTCACCAGCAGGCTGATGGCCCTGCGACAGAAGACTGAAAGCTCTACACTGGAAGACTGGAGTCTATGCCGGAAAGCTGAAGAGTCTACACTGGAAGCCAGGAGACGAGGTCCAACCAAAGGTGAAGACTGGAGCTTCTCCCAAGAACGGAATGCATTCCTCCTTCCTCCTTCCCTTTTATATCTCCAGGTGATGAGCCACCCTGGGGTGCAGAGTTACTAAACCCAATTAGTTAAGCTTCTACATGTCTCGAGTGGACACAATCAATCAACCACTACAATATTTAAGTCTGTGAAGTTGCAACAGCTGCTGGAGAAAGTCCATTTCTGCAAATCAATTTATAATGGAAAATGTGTGTGCAAAGTAAAGGTAGAGGTTCTGGTCTGAGCCTTGAAGTATGTTTTGCTGTAGTTATGAATGGCTTTATTGAGGGCAACACCCAGCTATACTGTTTGGTCCCTTCTCCTGCGTCCTTGTTTTGCAGTTTTTGCTGTTATTGTCTATTCTGTGGGTCTCTCAATAACTAGAATTCTGTTCTTCAGTCTTTCAGCTTCAGATGCACATTCTCCTATCAAATTTTCATTGAATACATTATTTACATCTGCTCTCATTTTGATGTTCAATGTCCCCAAAGTGCAAACCGAAAAGGCCTGCTTTCCAGGAGGGTGTCACTGGTGGTGCTGTGGACCTCCAGGAGGTGGAGTGTAGTGAGATGTCTGCAGGTCCTGCAAGTTTCCCCTTGAGGGTATTGTGGGATCTTGGCCCATTCCTACCTCACTCCACTTCCTGGCTCTTGAGATGAGAGGCTTTTTTCCTGCCCCACACCTGCTGTGATGCGCTGCTGTCACTAGGGGCCCCAAGCAGTGGCACCATTTTGTCTTGGACAGGAATATGTAGAATCATGAGGCAAAATAAACTTCTCCTCTGTGTAAATTAATTGCCTCAGCTATGTTTTAGTAGTGATGGAAAGCTGAGAAATACAATTTCTTTTCTATGATCAGCAATACATTGATGACGATTTTTAAATTTTTTTTATTGTGGCAACACGCACATTAAATTTATTATTTTAATAAATTTAAAATGTAAAATTTGATTGCATTTAAGTCATCCATAAGGTTGTGCAACCATCACCGCTATGTAGATTCATGACATTTTCTTCACCCTGAAAGGGACCTCTCTGTGCACTGGGCAGTCATTCCCCATTCCCTACTTCTCCCTGCTCCTGGAGACTACTAGTCTCCCGCCTATTCTAAATATTTCACATAAATTCATCTAACAACAGGCAGCCTTTTGCATCTAACTTCACCTGGCTTTTACTGTAGCATGACAGTTATGAGGTTTGTCTATGTTGTAACATGTATGGTATTTCATTCCTTTCCATTATTGCATACTAGTAGTCCACTGTATGTCATATACCACCTTATCACCTTTTGTTTAACATTTATTAATAGAAGAGCATGTGGATTATTTCTACTTTTTGCTGCTGTGAGCAGTTTTATATGAATATTCATGTATATATTTTTGTTTTTAATTTTCTTGAGTATATACTCAAGATTGGACTTGCTAGCTCATATGGTAATTCCATGTTTATTCACTGAGGAACCACTAAATTGTCTTCCACAGCAGCTGTACCACTTTGTGTTCTTGCCAGAAATGTTTCAGATCTCCAATTTCTTCTCCTCTCCCCAACATTTGTTATTTTCCATTTATTTGATTACAACCACCCTGGTGAGTGTGAAATGGTATCTTGTGTGGTTTTGATTTGAATTTCCCTAATGACTAATGACAGTAAGCATCTTTTCATGTATTTCTTGGTTATTTTTGTATCTTTGGAGAAATGTATATCCAAGGACTTTGTCTTCTTAAAAATTAGGTTGTTTCTTTTTTGTTGCTGATTTTTAAGTGTTCTTCATATACTCTATATGCTTGGCCCTTATTACATATATACTATGCATGTATTTTACCATTCTGTGATTTTTTTACTTTCTTGATGATGCCCTTTAATAAACAAAAGTTTTAAATTTCGCAGTTCACTAACTTATTTTGCTTCTTTTTGTACTTTTGGTGTCATATGTAGGAAAATATTGCCAAACTCAAGGTGATATTTTATCCTATGTTTTCTTTTATAATTATTATGTTTAAATAAAGCTTTAAATGTAATTTAAGGTTTTAGTTGCTTAAACTTTTGTCTTTGACTCATTCCTAGTTAATTTTTGTTTATGGGATTCAATGTCACTCTTTTACATCTTCTTGTCCCAGTACCTTTTGTTGCAAACTCCTCTTGCCTTATCAAATGGTCTTGGCAGTCAGGTCAGGAATCCACTGACAGTAGAAATGAAGGCTATTTCTAGACTCACAATTCTATCATATTGATTGATATGGATACCCTATGCCAGTACGCTAGCTCTTTTGATTATTGTGACTATGTAGCATATGGTTTTGAAGCAAGTTTTGAAGTTGGGCAACAAGGCTGTCTTTGATTTTACTTTCTTTTAGCGAATTAACTAGCCTCTCTTCAAATTCTATTTTCCTTTCCTTCTGTTGTATATATGTCATGGGACCACAAAACTGTCATTAGCTTTCTGAGAAGGGTCTTGAAGTGAGTTCAATGAAGAGAAAGAGAACAGGTGTAATGTTACTTACAGTTCTCTGTGCTCCAAATATTTGAGTTAAAATCTGATACATTGAGAATTTTTTATTTAAAGAAAGAAGGAAAAGAAAAAAAAACCAAAATAGAAAAAAGACAAAAAGGTAGAATAATAGGGAATTAAAAAAAATTAACATCATAAAATCACTAGTGAATACATTATGTAATGTCATTTTAAAAATAGTTGTTAAAGTTACAAAATCAAAGCATAAAAAGTGGCTAGACATTCAAACATTAACAGTGCAAACCCTTCTGTTCAATGATCTAACAGAAATTTAGTAATATGGCCTTCTATCTTAAACACTATACATACCGTTATATCCTTTAGAGCACTTTCCTTCCCTTCACTTTTACAATATCTATTATACTTTTTGGATCTTATTATTCTGTCAGTTTTTATTATTTTTTACACTACAGAGACAATGCGATATTTACTAATGTGAGTCATTTATTTCACTAATGATGATATTCTCAAGTTGCTTCCATTTACCTATAAAGGCCTCAAGAGCATCCTTTATTATAGCTGAGTAATATTCCATTGTATAAAAATACCACATTTTTTTCATCCACTCTGCAGTTGATGGGCATTTTGGTTGTTTCCAAGATTTTGCCATCACAAACTGGGCTGCTATGAACATGGGTGCACATACTTCACTATGACACGACCTTTTCAATTTTTCTGGGAAAATGCCCAGGAGGGGAATAGCTGGATTGAATGGAATGTCCAATCCTAGTTTTTTGAGGAATCTCCATACTGATTTCCACAGTGGTTGTACCAGTCCACACTCCCACCAACAGTGGAGAAGAGTTCCTTTTTCCCGCATCCTCGCCAACATTTGTTATCAGTTGAATTCTTGATAAATGCCATTATTTCCAGGGTGAGATGAAATCACACTGAGAATTTTATATCTATACACTGCATTTTTGGTTCATGTATATTTATACAGCCATACTCTATTTCTTTGAGATAGGTTTCTGGAAAAGTGATGGCTGAATCGTATGATTCGCATTCTTAATGATGTGACAGGACTTCAGTCTATCATTACCACTGTTTTACTTGGATGAAGGATACAGAAAGACTGATGGCAATGCCAGAAATGATGCATTAAAAGATTTTATATGGAGAACACCAAGTCACTGAAAAATGAAATGAACAGTAGTAGCAATGAGGCAGTCAGTTCCTATGGTTTTATTTAAATTCACTTATGATAATTGCAGTCACTCTTAAGCTCATTCTATTTCCTCTCTTGCTTTTTTATCCCCTGGTGAATGGTGATTTACTGGAGGCTGTCAGATAAGTCTCCCAGTCTTTCCTCTCTTTCCTCTCTCCCCAGCATCATTCCAGAACAACATACCTGCTCTTCCTTCCTCTAGCCAAACACTTTAGTGATGTCTGTCATAATCCTTCCTTTTCTTAGTTTGTTGCAGTCATTTGTACATAAAAATATATTTCTTTCTTGTCTTTGTGTCCCAAGTTGTTAGCATTTATGCATAAATGAATAAAATAGAAATGAATAAGATTTTTCAGAGAATTGTAAAGAGTTGAAAATTTAAATAAGACTACTATCACTGACAATAATGAATAAGATTATTATAAGTTATGGTGCAAAAAATTACTAGGATTGTTATTCAGATAAGATCTGATTTGAACATAATATCTTATTTGAATAATATCTTATTCACAAATATCTATATTTGTGAAAAACAGAGATGTCTGGCTCTTTCAGGGGTAGATGTAACCTACTAACCTTATTGTTTTCAGAGTGGAAAGATTACTGAGGAAAACAGCATTAGCTAACAGATAAAGATTATTCCTTAAGCGAAGACTTTAGAAGTACACTAAGGTTAAAGATTAAAAAAAAAAAATCAAGGTTACTTACTGGGAATTCACCAGTGGAGTGCATGAAAGGAGTGAGGCAGACTTAATTGCAGTATCAAGGAAAATTTCAGCAGAAAGGAAGTAAAAGAAATAGTCAAAAATTTCTAATAGTTTTATGTTTTTACAAAATATCCTTCTTTATTATTATTTTTTTCTTTTTTGGTACTGGGGATCAAACTCACCACCTGGCACTTGCCAGGCAGGCGCTTACACTACTGAGCTAAATCCCTAGCACCCTTCTTTATTATTTGACCATATACAGATCTATAATTATTCAAAATAGGCTTTATATCATTCTGCTTGGAGCTTTTTATTAATTGTTACATATCTAAATGAACATAAATGATATAGTTTGCTTATATATGTATATTTACTAATAAACTTATTACAATTGGTGTTATGGATTAAAAACTGGTGGTCAACTTAACGCCAGCTGGATTACATCTCCATGCTGCTGAGCGGAGATGTTTCACCTGAGGAAAGTTACCAGCATAAATGGAGATGTGGAGAAAGAGAAGGAAGAGTGTTAAGGCATTATGGCGTAGAGGTTGAGGTGTTGTGGGTCCTCCTAGGTGTTGCTGTTTGAGGCGTTAGGTTCTCCTGGAGAAGCTCTGGTCCTCACATCGAGCATTGCTTCCTGGCTCTGGAGGGGAAGATGTGTGCCACTTGGTCTCCAGGATGAACTCGTCACACTGGCTTCCTGGCATGTACTTGAATGTGCTTGTCGGAGGAGGAGCTTGGGGCCTCCATGTCGCTGAGGATGGCTGTGGTGTTTTTCAGGACAGTCCTGGTGTTTGTTGTGAGTGTGACTTCTAGGCTCCAGCATAGAACCCTCAGCCTATCAGCACAGCTCCTTCACCCTGCTGGCATAGACTTCCTAGCTTCCATCGCTGACCTTTGGGCCTTCCCAGGACAGATCCTTTAAAAGAGACTGGTGTGAGTCCTTGTGGGCTCTAGACCTCCAGCTGGACTCATAGGAGGCATTACAATGAGCTCTGGGTCTTTATCTGGGCTCATGTGGGACATTGCTGTGGGATTCAGGCCCTTGACTAAATATTCTATGTCTTTGGTGTTGTGAATAGATTTCCTGTATTTTCTTGTGTTAACTCTGGGTGACCATCATAAAAATAATATTATAAATTCCATGTCCTGATTCTAATTGTTCTCTGTACAACCCCTGACTATGACAATTGATTTATATTTTTCCAACAATCTTTTGACTTCTACTACCTAACTCTTTGGTTGGCTTGGCATAGCTGCTACCACTCTTGGTGCTGAATGCTCATGATTTGCTTGAATCTTGTCACAGTGATCTCTAATGCTTCAATGTGGAAGTCCCAGATGGCACAGTGGGGGTCAAGGTGGGCAAAGAGGGCTTCTCATTAAGCAAAGCACATCTATGTGTGGGAGGAGGCGTCGTCTCTTACCACTCCTCATCTACTGAAGCTCAGGGAATTTATGTCAGTTCCAAAATCCAACCGTAACGTAGAAAAGGGTTAATGGGGAGTACACAAAGTAGAGTCTTTTTTTAATTCAAGAAGTCAAACAGCTTCATATTTGCCAGTTTTAATCAGAGTCATATTTGCACTGATTTCGTTTGCTGAGGATAGTAGTATTCACTGATGCATACCATCTGATATACACTGAAACAGCTCCTGGCTCTAGACTGGCTATGGTGTTAATTTACAGTGCAATCTTATTAATATGGCCAAATTCCAGAGATGGAAAATGACCACTTTGTTGCCCCTGGTAACTGTCTGAAGTGCAAGTTGCTTGTGGACGCATATCAGAGCGCAAGGGCTGAGCCAACTTAACGTGCTATTTGCTCTCTCAATTGCTGGTGAAGTTCGGCTCAACAAATGATACTGATTTCCCCTAAGTATTTCGGATTCCTCAACAATGATGCAGTTTGGTGTTCTCATTAAACAGAACTTTGTCTTCACATGTAGGTGTAGCTTTATTGCCAGTTACCTATTCATGATTTTCTGAGAATACCACATAGTAACTTGAAAATTGGGAATTTATTGCAAAATTAAACAACTCCTACTACCCAAATTACTCAATTGTTCAAACTGTTTGTCATGGTTTATGTTGGTGGCCCCCAGGCCTCATGTATTTGCATTGTACATTTGTGACTGGTTCATTGTTTAGTGCTTGGATTGGTGGTGTCAGTGCTACACCCTCCTAGGGGGTGGAGCCAGGATGTGATGTAATGGCAGGAAGAAGGTGTGTCTCTCTTTCTTGCTGGTTTTCGCCTTGCTATTGGCAGCCGCCATGAACTGCGGCCCCGCCGTGCCACCCTGCCTTGGAGCCAGCTGAATATGGACTGAAACCTCCAAAAACTGAAAGAAATAAACCTTTCCTTTCCCAACTTTGGGCATCAGGTATTTTGTCTCAGCGCTGAGTAAAAAGTAACTAAGACACTGTTCAAGACAGGACAATATGGAGGGACGTTTGGGTATAGGTGCAGGGCTGGGGCAAGGCTAGTTTTACGGGAAGCATAGATTGAGCGGAATTTCCTTGGAAAGAGCTGGAGTGGTTACACGAAAGAAGATAGACTAAACATTTTTTAGTGTTCAGTAAATACTGTTGGTTGAATGAATTGCATTTTTTGTTCATAAAGTGATTCTACATGTAATTTTATATCAAGTTAGAGGGAAGGAACAGGAAAAAATACGACATATTGTTGCAGTAATACAAAGGATCAATGCTTTTGTATTTAAGCAGTAATATCACACACCAGCTGTGATATCTTTTGCTTTACTTAATATTCATTTTCCTAGCATATTTTGATATCTTTGGAACAAAGATTACTCTATCTGTATTATAATTTAAAAACCATATTATAATTTTACAGATTCACAGTAATGATTGAATGAATAGACAATAGATCATTGGAGTTACTGAGATTTAGATATTAATGATGTTACATAAGATAACTCCATGTTGATTGCTTTTTTCATTATACTCTGATGATAATTTAACAGTTGATAATAGAAATTATCTGTTGCTTATATACTTTTTTTGGTAGCATTCAATAAGTATTTGTTTATTGGATGGCTAGGGTAGAATAATTTATTAGGATATAAAAGTCTAAATTACTAACAATGGTAAGAAACTTAGAGAAGTTAATAGTTCCCTCTATATTTTCTTTCCAATATGTGCTTTGAAAGCGCTTTATTTAGAAGAAATTCCAGGACCTCATCTGAACTTACAGGAAGATTTTGAAGCAAATGTACTATAGATCAACAATGAAACAAAGGCAAAGACTTGATATAAAATGTCTTAGAAACCATAGTTTTCATTTTTACTCAAGAAAATGTTTGTTTTATTTGGGAAAAAGTTCTCATTAGGATAATCAAAGATCATTTTTCTTGGGTGGTGAAAATGTTCTGGATTTAGTGTCAATTATTTTAAAACTGTGTGAGTATACAGAAAATCATGGGATTATACGTTAAAATGGTGAATTCTATGGTATGTGAATCATACCTCAAGAGTGAATATTAACATGAATAGAGCACAGATCTGTGAGACTGTCATATATTTCAACATTGATGGTTAAAACAATGTATTAACTTAGATGTAAATTTCACACTATTTCAGGATTTTCTTAGCTATTTTGGTAAAGAAATTATTAATATTAAAGCCATATGAAACTTAAATTTCATAATAATAATAATTTCACTGAAATTATTAGAGGAGATTTGTTTGTGGTTTTTTAATGTTGTTCAAATTAAGTGCCTTCAAACAATATAGATACCTTGTATTAACCACTGAATTCTAGAAACCAGAAATTTTGACATTTTATTATAAAATTTCTATTTACTAAAATGACAAAATGTTTTATAAAAATTGCACAACTTGAAGTTATATCTTTGATATTATTAACTAATGAGGATTATTCATGAAAAATAAAAAACCCTTATAGTTTATAGCGATACACAAATGCTTAGGAAGACCATGAAAAAACGTTAATTAACTTTTAAAAAAGTTTTGGTGTGAAAGTAAAACCAAAATCATTGGGTATAGTTTAATGCCTAAGATGTAGTTTGAAAATGTGCTGTCTGAGATGGAAATGCAGAGACATCTGGCTCAGAAGTCTTGTCCTGGCATCATGTCTAAGTCTCACTCCTGGGAAAGTGATAGGAGTGCTTTTGGTACCTTTGCTTGGATGCTGAGATGGAGATTTTAGATGATCAAACTGAATTCTCATTCTGTGTAAAATTCTACAATTTTAATTAATACAGAGACAATGATAGGTGTATAAATCTCAAATTGTGTCTAGGTCACTTAGCTGGAAAAATAAACCTTGAAGTTGAATGAACAGCTATAACCATCTTTAAAAATGGTAAAGACATTAGGTTAAGAGGCACAGTTCTCATAAAAGTTTCCTTTGTCAGTTTAATACTTTCGGCCTTTATAAAATCAAAATTGAAATTAAGAAAATACCAGTATTTTTGTGCCTCACATTTTAAGTCTCCAAATAGCACAATAAATACTTCAGGCAATAGCTCAAAAACTATTTCCTTGGATGTTAATGCTAAAATAGGTTATCCATTCATTTAGTAGATATTTATTGAGCACCTACTATGAGTGAGGCATAATTCTAGTCCCTTGACAGTCTTGGTTTTGTGGGGTTTGCATACTAGTGGTGGGCACAGTCCTTAAATGATAAATATAAAAAAATAAAATGTTTTATATTAGAAGCAATAGTTATGGAAAAAGACAAAAATAGAGCAATAAAGGATGCATTACTAAAGAAATAATGTCAGTATTTTTTTCTCTTTTTTTGGTACTGGGAATCACACTCATGAAGTCACACTTGCCAGGCAGGCACTGTGCTGCTGGGCTATACCCCTAGACCTTAAGTAAGTAAAATTTCATGCAGATAATTGGCATGACTTTAGAATATAGAGTTAACATGTTCATTCACCCATTAATAAATAAAACATTTATTGAGCACCCATTGTATTCTAGTCTTACCTCAGCAGCTAGGAAAAAAAGGATTATTGGTTGGGTGGAACTTCCATTTAAATGCAGGAGACACACGTTAAGTCAAATCACAGACATATCTGCAATTATGCCTTATATTCAGTGTTATGAAAGAAAAGAACCAGTAACCACTTGTCCCACAGGAAGGATAGGGGAAGCAGCGCCAGGGGCTTGTGGAACACAGAATGTGGACAGGAAGTAGACTGAAAACCTCATTAGCGGAACGCACCCTGGACATGGAAATGGAAAAATGAGGTGTAAGAATTCAGATGTGAAGTATTGCCTGTTTATGGGATGTTGGAATAGACATAGCCCTTGGTGGCTTGACGTAGGAGGGGTCATTTGAAGTCTGTTAATTTGCAGAATGGGTAAGCACATGATCTTCCTTTACCCAGAATCCCTCTGTGCCTGAAATGAAGAGAATGACTTCCCCCAGTGACCCTAAGACCAGCTTGAGGGGAGTAAAGGGACTCTAAGACCCTTCTCGGCACTCAGTAGGAGCAGGGAGCCTGGGACTCAGCTCTTGTGGGTTAAGACTAAACTCCAATCTTGCTCTTCTCTGCAGAAAATGGTGAAAGTGACAGAAAAGAAGGCATCATTAAATGAGGTTTGTTTTGTGTTGTGTCACCAGTGATTAACACAGAGTCTGGTACATGTTGCATGCTTAATAGCCCTTCAATGAATACATATGTTTATGCAGAATGTTGGAGAGTAGCTGGTTGCACATTTTATTCCCAAATTCTGACAGTTCTGTACCTTTCTTTCTGTAAAAATAGTTTTGTCCAGAAACAGACAGCTTGTCTAGTTTCCACTGACGGTGAGAGCTCATAAAAAAGGAAAAAAATTCTATTAAAAAATCTCCTTTTCCATTACTTTCTATTAGAAGAACTGGAAGAATCTAAGTTCTTGCTCTTATAAGACCTCATAAAGAATCTAAGTGGTTGAGCAGATATAGAAGGTTCTGGAACACTACAAACACTTGGGCTGATGGTGTGTTGGAGGGTTTCTCCAATCATCTCCCTGGGGGGCTCCACCTTCCTACCCAGGAAAACCTAAAGCCAGAGCCTGACTATCATTACTTTCCAGTAGAGTCCTTTTGCTTCTCTAGAACCAAGAAAACTTATAGAAGTCCTCCTTGAAGGGTATTGGTGTAAGATTATTTTTTAACATGTGTAAAAATCTTTGTGAGTCCACTTGAAATTTTATTTTTTCTTAGTTCTCTTGAAGTTTTTGAGGAATCTAGAAAAGTGTGGCTAACTGTGCTTAGTCTTTTTTTTTTTTGCTTATATAATTCATAAGGGCTGTTTTATTGCAATTTGGCATAGTTTTGTGTTATTGTTAGTCAGTACTTATGTAATACTTTATAATGGGAAAGAACTTTCTTGTCATTTATTGTGAAAGCCTCTTTCTTCAGTGACAAATAGTTTGAGGAGACTGTTCACCATACAGTTCTGCTTGTTTTATGGCTTCAGCTAAAACACTAGAGATTTTGCCAACACTAAAAAGAGAATTCACCATACTGTATTTTTCAGTACAAGCTTTTCTTTTGGATATGAGGCCATGATGTTTTTGTAATTCTTGCTGAAAAATAGGCCCTTTTTGTATGCATACTTTTATTGGACAGAGGAAAGATGTAGAGATAATACGAGAGGACTTGGTCAAGACTAGATAAAAAAATGGTAGAATTTCTTTCTAAGTCAAGTATCTGGTTAAAATACAGAAGGTTCTGGAATTATTTAGGAATTGTTTATCAAGATAGCTCTGTGAGACCCATCTGAGCAGCATAGTTGGCAAGCCTGAGTGAAAACCTCTGTTCCAGTTGTCCACCAGCTGACTAGATGAGAGAAAGCAATAAAAGAAAGTTGCTAGCACCAGACTTCTTACTGTGACTTTGGAAATCAGTCTGGCTGAAGGCTCTAAGGCTGAATTTTCTCAATTGTAAAAGAAAAATGATGTTACCTTTTTTGACCATCCCTTGGTTCAATGTACACAAATAGATAAATGTGCTATGACACATCAACAGAATGAAGAAATAAAACTATATGATCATCTCAATAGCTGCATAAAAGGTATATGAGAAAATCAACATCTTTTCATGATAAAAACTGAGCAAATTAGGTGTAGAAGGAACATAACTGAACATAATAAAGGCTGTATATACTAAACTAACAGCTAGCCTAATCCCGAATAGCAAATGCTGAAAAATTTTTCTTCTTAAAAATCTGAAACAAGATAACGCTGTGCACTTTCATTGCTTTATGTAAGATGATAATGCAAACACTAGGCAAAGCAGTCAGGAAAAGAAAAATAAAGGACATCTAAAATGAAAAGAGGCAGTCAAGTTGTCAATTTTTGCACATGCCATGATATTTTAAACATAATTTTTATTATTGTCTACTAATTTTACAAAATCCTGTGTTTCAACGTAGTGTTTTCACATATGTATATAACATTTTGATTGTACCTATCGACAGATGGCATGATCTCATTTATAGAAAACCTCACAGATTTCAACAAAAAACTATTAGAAAAAATAAAAGTATTTAACAGAGTTACAAGATATAAGATCAATATGCAAAATCAGTAGCATAACTACACAGCAGCATTGAATTATCTGAACTAAATAATTTTTTTTATTTTTATTTATTTATTTATTTTTTATTTAAAAGAGAATAAAACAAAAGGGGGCAGTACAGAGCAGATGAGAAGAGGACAACATAGGCAACACAGTACTTTACATTAAGTCAACTGGACATCAACAGTATCTAATGCCATATCTCTTACTCTGCTATAGTTGAGCATAGTTTCAATTACAATAATATCAAACATAACACAATAGTATAAAGCCATAAATAGAGTGAAAGAATTACAGGGCTTTCTGAACCGAATAACAGAAAATGATCAATGGGTATTATAATATCTCATTTTTGATAAAAAAAGAAAAAAATTTGTTTGAACTATCACACATATTCAAATTCCAATGAGACACAATGTGGTAGACAGAACCAATGGTAATAGAACAAAAAAAAAGCATGGTAGGACTTCTAAGAAGGATAATATTAAATCAG
>PVJX010028682.1:0-23626 GCA_004027295.1 Dolichotis patagonum | reverse complement strand
GTGCTTGTTGTTAATTAGCTCCAGGAAACACAACGGGTACCAAAAGTGACAAGTACTAAGCAAATGGTTTTGCTTGGAAAGGGTAGCAAGTCATCAGGACATACCAATATTTGTAAGGCACTTTACTAAACCCTCCATAGTGCTATGCTTATTAAATGACTTTTCATAATAATCTATTGAATTAATAAGTATCAATGTAATTTTAAAGAATTAAAAATCAAACTCTGTTTGCCTCCAGTCATAGAGTCAAAGTATTTAAATTCAGTCCTGCCCTGCTCAAAACTATTTATGGATATGTCTATGCAAGCAACATTGTTACTTAACTGCACGAAATTGATAAGATGAAATCTTGGTTTAGAAGATTTATGTGTATATATAATTTGTACATACAAATATAATGCAGTTGATATTTCTATGATAAATGAAATCCTTCTTTCCTCCAATATAGAATAAATAGAATTTTTTTAGCACATATGTTGCTATGAATGTATACTATTCTTTTGGGTTCCTGACTTTCTCAGATTTTTCCTTCTTATGGCTCTAAACTGTAAGACAATAGTGATTCTTGTCTTCAGTTTCCACAATACTGCCATGCTATTAATCATTTTTTGGAACAATTATACCTCAAAAAGTTATTTCTTTTCTCTTTTGAATCAATTTTATTTTCTGATAGAGGAAGTCATTAATACAAATCAAGAACTAATTGGTTATTCTGGTAATTGATGAACATATTTAGTAAATGCCCACTATTGCTTTATTTGTTTTCACATTAGTTTGAAGAACAGAATTTCAGTTATCCCCAGTCTAGAGTTGAGAAAACATAAGCTCAGAAAGATTAAAAGACTTGTGAAAATCTGAAGTTGTATAAAAAAAAACCTCATAAGTGTATACCTTCTACAATGAGGAAAATTTATCATGTGTAGTCATCACTTAAAATTTAAAATCCATAATTTTATCAAATCAAGTTTATTGTAGGTTTCTTATTGAAATCCACAGTAAGAAATATACTTCATATCATGGCCCAGTAAAAACAAACACAAACACAAAATGAATGCATATATATATATATATATACACACACACGTATATATATATATACACACACACACGTATATATATATATATATATATATACGTGTGTGTGTGTGCGCACTTATGTTTACTGAATTTTATTTCTCTCTGTATATACAATTGCAAAAAAGTTACATAAAATAATATTTTCCAGTACTGTGTTCACTGAATTACAATATTTTTCTGAAATTTTTACTTTACTTCTAATTTAATTGAATTAAATTCTACTTCTGCTATAAAACTGCTGGTGATAACCCAATGCATCAATTTTGTCAGTCACTGGTGAACAGATTGGATACCTAGTTCTTAGAAGTATATAGTCTTCTGTATTCCTTTTAGATAAAGATTTATCACTAGTATTGTTTATTTTATTTTAATAGTAGGTGTTTGCAGTAAATCTACATTCACCTTGGGGAATAGGTACATGTGTATAATAGGATTATTATTATTATTATTAATCACTCTCTCCTCTCCATTCACTTCCTTTCTTCTGTCTCCAAATCCCTTTTCTCCATTTTTATTATTTTTATCATTATTTTTAGTGCCTGTTTACAACATAGGATATTTACATTCATTGTATGAGCATTTAACACATGTACCTAACACAATATTCTTGAGAAGACTGAATTAAATGACATTTATCTAATATAAATATTTTATGCATACCTAATGATTTCAAGAACTCTAAACCCTAAAGTCTCAGAAATGAATGTGAGAGACAGTACTTCTGCTCTGAGAGAACTGTAAAAGGTACATTGCTCTAGAGACACCTGGAAATATGAACACTTTTTCAAAGTCATTTTTTAATTGAATTCATTTTTTAAAACCTTGATAAAATATCCTCGTTGCCTATACATCCCTTGTAGATGGCAATTTAAATAATTGTTTTTTCATAATAAACTTTCTTCTGTTAAAAGCACTAGATATTTATTAGTATTTCTTTGGAATGCATTACAATCATACTTGTTTTAAAGAACTGGTACATGGGTACAGCATATCTTGATCATTCTGATTCCTTTATCCCACTCCCTTACCTCCTTTCTCTCTCCCCCAAACCCTTCCTCGTGTCCAAGTTTATTCTAAAATACAGAAATAGCTATAAGTATTTCTTCTATCTAATAACAAAGCCTCAGCAAAGGCATGTTTCTCACCGTGACAGCTTGGCAGGGCTCTGTTCCATCCAGGTCTCCCATCGTCTCCCATGATACAGGTCAGTGTGGAATATCCTTGAAGAACGTAGCCAGCATCACAGTAATAGGTGACAGTCGACCCTAATTTATAATCCATTCCAAGCCTGGTGCCATTCATGATATTGCCTGGATCAAAGCAGGACTCCCGCAGTTTTGCTGTAAAACCATGGGATGTGATATCAATTGCTTTAAAATACTATTTCACTGAAACCTTTAGGATATATTAATTTCTTCCTCTAAACTAAAAGAGAAAGCACCAACACTTTTTCCCTCTGTTTAAGAACTCAAAGGACCAAATAGCCCTTAACTCCACATGCACATCTGTTAACATATTGATTAGTAACAGGTATCCTCATTAAAATGTCTGTAAGTATACATTTGTTCAGTGTTAGAATTTATTGTCATTATATACTGTAATTCATTCCTAAGTACTTTAAATAAATTACTTTGGAAAACAAGCAGGGCCTTCTGTTTTATTTATTTATAATAAGCATCTTTTCACACAGGAGTGAGTGTACTCGTTTCCTGTTACTGAATTCAAAAATGATTCTGCTGTCTGTGTTACTAAGAGTGTTTTTCACTATTAAGAAGAATATAACAGACCCCATTTCTCTGCCCTGCACCTACTTCTCTGAATCTGTTTCGATCAGCAGTATCTCCCATTATAAATACAAACCCCTTAGAAAATCCAAACCATGATCTTCTTGGCCAGATTGTTTCCACCAATACTAGATACTTTCAAAGCTGGCAATAACAGATACTCATGCACAACAAATAACTCTGCTATACAGATAGGGAGTGCACAAGAGACAAGGAGAACACTTCAAAAATATGTAGTGACACAGATTATGTTATTTAATTTGTGAATTAGACACTAACGTATTTTGTAAATAAATTTAGGTAATACCTTGAGGTTATTTCCATGTTATTGTGATAATGAAAGATTACTTAAGATACAATAAGTATATATATATATATATATATACACACACATATACACACACATATGGAATCTATCACAAAAATAAATAAATAAATAAAGCATTGAGAATAAAGAACTAATTGGATGAAAGACGGAAAAGAAAAGCATGAAGAGAAGACAGCATGCTGGAGTACATAACTGGATAAATTCAACTCCCAGTTTTGAAATCAAGCTAAATGATTTAATCTACTCAGCACAAGCACACGTGCACATGCACACACACACACACACACACACACGCACAAGCATACATTCAGAAGTTTTTTATTCCGTGTATTAGACTCATACTTTACTCTAAAAATTGCTTCTCACACCAAAGAGTCCTTCCTTTGTACTCTTGAGTTCCACATCCGTGGGTTCAATTGACAACAGCACAAAAATAATCAAAAAAAAAAATCCCAGGAAGTTTTAGAAAAGAAGACTTGAGTTTCCTGCACAGTGAGGACTACACTGAGACCATGAGTGTGAATTGATTGTCATACCCTGCAGTAGCCCTTGCCCTGTCACTGACTCTCACTTCGTGGCTTACAACGGTGCTTGAATGTTGTTCACTTTGCATCTCGTTGGTGTAGTACATAGTGAGGCTGAAGATGTTGGCATCTGTATTGGACATTTACAGACCTTTCCCACACCTCATTGAACATATTTCCCTAAATAATACAGTACAACAGCTATTTATATACCATTTATACCACACTGGTCATGATAAATAATCTAGAGATGCTTTAAGTGTATGAGAAGATGTACCTACTATGTGATGTGCAGAACTACACACTTTTGTACCAGGAATTTGAGCATTGAAGGATTGGGTATCCACAAGAAGTCTTAGAATCAAGACTTCATGAATACTCTGGGAAAACTGTAACTCTTTTTAGATAAAATCTTCAGAAAACAGTGTTTTCAGGAGAGAACCAGCAGGGTGATTACTAAATTTGGTCACTAAACATAGGACTTTAGTGGTAGAGGTCAACTTGTTTATTTTTAAGAATAAAACCTCACATTGAGCCTTTTCTTAAATAAGCAAGTAACACACTTTCAGTAAAGCAATCTGAAACTGAATTAGTTTCCTGGATGAAAAGGAAGGGTTGAAATTTTTGTTTAAAAGGATTTTTTTTTCAAAGCTGTCTTCCTAATACTGATCTTTTGCAAATTCTGCTTTTCTTTCCTTAAAATCTTCCACAAAGTTGCAATAGTATGTCATTGACACTAATGCAAAACAGTCTGTTTTTTGAGGAAAGGGAAACTATGGTTAACAAATTTATCAATATTGCCAATGCAAGAATTTTCTACCGATAGCTGCAGAGCTATAGTGAGAATTGGGTGCAAAATATGAAGTCGAAAAATTTGCAAAACTTAAATTTTGGCTTAGAAAGAACTATATGTGAAGTTGAGGCCAACAGAAGTGTGGTTGCTAAAGAGATTAGAGCCATTAAAAAAGAAACCAAGTACTTTGTACAGGGACAAGTAGAAGGAGACCTTGAGGGCATCTCAGATATAAGCAGTATTCAATCAATTGCAGACTCAAATATGCAAAAAGTGTCAAACTTTCCTTTGAGGAAAGCATTTTGGAACCTTACTCAGAAGAGGGATTATAGGCAATTGTTCCCCTATAATTGATTTCACCATGGTTAGCCATTCAGACACTTGAGCCATGGCCCTCGGGGTCTGGATAGTGCTTCCCTGCGACATCATCCCTGTGATGCTAGTTACATTGGAATGCAGAATGTGAAAGTTGTGAGGTCAAAGAGGCTTCTGCCAGGATTTTAAAAGAAGGCCTTGAAGGCCAGGCAACAAGGCCCTAAAAGGGCATCACAGGTAGCTGTAGGTACCAAGTCAAAGGTGCAGTAGAGACCCTAAGGAGCTGGAATGTTAGCTACGGAAAGCCAGTTGGGAATAAATCCAGTCCAAGAGAGTGGTCACGGGGGCTGCAACTGACATAGCCATAGAGATGGGGACAACTAAATATTTTGGTACTCAAATTTTACTACCTAGCTCTCTGGACTCAATGAGTGCCTTGCTGGGTTTTGATCTTGCTTTGGCCAATTCCTTTCCAACTTCTGCGTCCTCCCTCTTGGAATGTGAATGTTTACCCTGTGCCATTGTACTTTGGGACTATGTAACTTGTTTTCTATTTTTATAGACATTCACAGGTATGAGTTTGCCTTGAATCTCAGAAGAGAGTTATACTTTTGAAAAATGCTTGCACTGTTGAGGCTTTGGGGAATAGACTATTTATGATCCAGTTGTAGGATCTTAGGCAGAATTATGAATTTGAATTTTCTGAGCTATGTATGATTTCAGGAAATGTATTTGCATGTGAAGTTGACTAAGGATGAATTGCAATTATTGATCCTGATATATGATCTTCATTGGAGTAAGAAATGTCTAACATTTAGTAAAGTAAAAAAAAATGTCTATTATGTTAGTAAAAAGCATGCTTTTGGGTATGTTTGGGTCATGAAGGCATGTCTTTGCTTTCTTTTTTTTTTCTTATCACTAGCCCCTTCTGCTGTGGCACTGTTTCCCTCTCTGCTTGTTGGTTGCGAGGAACTTAGCAGCTTTCCTCTTGTACTTCTTTCCGCCATGATATCTGACTTGAAGCTGGCTAGTCATGGACTAAAACTCAGCTGAAACTCATTCTCCTTTAAGCTTTGGTTATTGGATGTTGTTTAGTAGCAACCAAAAGGATGATTACTACATTTGTGTTGAAAATTCTTCACTCATGGATGTAAATGATTGCTTTTATTTAAATTATTTCAAATATACATCAATACAATAAGAGTTTAATATGCTAGCTCTTTATTGACATTTCTTGCTATCAAGTGCAATCATCATACTTATAATTTAAACATTAAGTGTGCTCTTTTAAGTATCAGTGGTACAAGGTTGATGGCTTTCACTGTTTCTATTTGAAATAATACTGACTTCCTATCCAGAACATTTGATAAGTTAAAACAAAGAGAAATTCATACAGATTAAAAGAAACAGGAATATCTCTACATAAACAATTCAAAATATGTTTCAGAGAAACTATTATCTTAAAGGAAGTGCTAACTGACTTTGTAAGACACTGAGGAATTTTAAAAGTAAGCTGAGCCCTTATTCTTCACAATACCTAGGACATATAATAAATGTTTCACTTAAGAACAATGCAAAATCTAAGATTCTTAATATTAAAATGAGGAATCTTTTACAAAGGAAATTATAAATTACTGGTAACAGGCATCAAGGAAAATGAGTAAACTAAGAGCCCTGAGATACTAATGGCTGGGAAAGTTAAACGTCATAAATTAATCTACCCATGAAACAAGGCAGTCCTCATCAAATTCAGCAACCATAATAAGCTTAATTCTAAAATTTAAATGAATTTCAAAAGGGTTATAGACACTCAAGAGAAGTGTGAAGAATAGAGCAGTGTCTTTATTCTCCTTATACTCATGGCTCATCTGAAAACTACAATACTAATTTTCATCAGAGTCTTGGCCTGGAGACAGAAAAATAGGCCATTAGAATAGAATAAAAAATTCAGAAACAGATAGAAGAATTTGAATTTTGACAGGAATAATATTACCTATTGAAAAATGATGTTAAAGCATTTGATTATGCTTGTGGAAAAAAATTAGATTCCTAGCCAAGAAATAAATTGCAGAGATTAAACACGAAACGTGAAAAACAAAGCTTTCAAACTTTGGAGAACAATGTAGGAAAACACCTTTACGAGGCTATAAAAAGGAAGAGTTTTTAAATACAGCACAAAAAGTGCCAATCACTAAGAAAATAAAGGATTGAATATTATGATGTTGATTTTTAAAACTTGTACAGCAGAAAAAATCAGAAGTAAATTGTAGCTATTTGCCAAAAATGTGGTAAAATATTCACTACAGCATAAATAACAGAGAATTCATATCCAGAGCACTTATATTATTTTGTAAATGCTAAAAAAGAATAAAAAAATTAGAAAATGTGATGTATAAGGAATATTCAGTTAACAATAAGAAAACATCAGCACATAAAGTAGAAAAAGGATGCTTCATTTAATTTTTTAAAAACAATAAAAATTGACTGCGCGATACTTTAGAAAAGGTAAGATCAGTAACTTTCAAATTTGACAAAAGCACTGGTTTTTCAAAACTGGAGTTTCAAAAACTTCTCTCCCCTGTGGTTGAGTATAAATAAGTGATATTTCTTTAGAGAATAATTTTGTAAGATAGATTTAAGTTGAAGGAGTTCATACCCTTTTATCTAGTGATACCATTCTTATATAATGTCTTAAAAAGACCAGAAAAAATATAAAAGAAATCCATCTTGTTTCATTTTTAGTATTAAATATGTTAAACAACTTAAGTGACTAGCAGCAAGAGAGCTTATAAATTAGCTTATAAATTAACTAATACAATCCTGTGGTAGAATGCCTTAAGGAAATTTAAATCTAAAGCTACTTGTGTCTAAAAATCATAAATTTCAAAAACAATGTAAGCAACTTTCAGAAGAATATATACTGTACATGTTAAAATATAAAGTTGTATTAAAATAGTACAGTGTGCACATGATTGCATGTATGAGCAAGCATGTCTGAAAATTTCCTTCAGTGCTCATTACGAGTTTTTCGGTGCAGCCAGGCAGCTGCATCTTGGCTTTGGGTAGAGGTGTGCAACCCAAGTTGAGAGAGTGATACTCAGGCTCACCATGCCATCAAACCACTGGTTCGCTAAGCCCCAGCCCCAGGCTCTAAGCACTCTCCAGCTTCTTCTGGGTGAGAGAGCCTAGCACTAGCAGACAAGCTCAATAAAGAGCCCACAATCCTCATTCCCTCTGCCAACCGGTCTGTGTATCCTCTCCCTGACAAGCTTGTTTTCTTAATATGCCCTGTGAAATGGGAAATTCAAAGAGGGCTCAAGGTTTCCACTGCAGTGAAGCCTGTGCTGTGTCCACAGCCAGCCGATATCCTGGCCCTGGCATACACTTCCAAGTCATGGTAGAGCTATCAGAGGACTCTGGGTGTCTATGTCTTGCTAACTTGTGAGTTTTCTCTCTCCTTAAAAAATCTTCCTTAATTAATGCCATACATTGTTGGGGAATTTATCCTGACCTCTTATGACAGCCTTAAAGTGGAAAAAAAAAAAAAAGAAAAAAAACCCAGTCCCATGGCAAATGCAAAAAGAGTTCAGTTGTGCATGTAGCAAAAATGCACAAAATTAAGGTTTTTCAAATTGGTTGGTGGATACTTTGCAGTTTTTTTTAATCTTATATAATTTTTATTATTAAAAATAAAAGTAGGGCTGGGGATACAGCTCAGTGGCACAGCATCTGCCTGATAAGCATGAGGTTGTGAGCTCAATCTCCAGTTCAAAAATAAAAATGTAAAGTAAAATAAAAGTAACAAATCTGAAATATTTGTTTATAGAATTCAGTTAAAAACTTAAAGTGAATTCTCAGTATATATGAACTCAGTTATCAAAAAATAAATTTCAAATTATAAAACTAAGATCTAAATCTGTTCCTATAAGCATTGATGGTAAAATTTTATAATCTTATTTCTGTAGTTTAGAGGTTGACAGCAGAAGTTGGAGAAAATAGTGAATAAGAAAAATGGAGAAAGTGACCAATGTAGAATCAGTCAGAGTTAGGGTTGAGAGGGTCTGCTGTGTTAATGCCGTGCAGGTGACTAGATAATGAGGATGTACTATGTAAGAAATCTGAAGAAAAGGATTTTGAACATTTTCAACATGAGAAAGTGATAAATATTTGAGTAGTTAAATATGTTTAGCATTGATTATTACACTAATATATCTAAATCTATATCTTTATCTATATATATCTACATGAAAACCTTACCTGGTATTCCACACATAGGTACAAGTTTCAAGTTTTCTTGTGTTAGTTTTGAACTTTTTATATAAATTAAAAATTAAAACCTTTGAAATTGTGACAGTACAATTAAGAAAAAATTATAGGCTTTCTAATATAATTTATTTAAATACTTACAGAAACATTCCATAACACGATTTCCAGTGTTTTGTCCACCCTATTGTGAATAGTGACACATCTTAATATTTGGAAACATTTTCTTAAGTATAGCTGTCCTATATATTTTTCTCCTAACTGAAAGTGGTGCCTGAATACAGTATTTAAGTGAAATTTCTGTTTCCAAAAAATGAAATTTTTTGTTTTGCTTTTTGGCCTTAACCAACTGCAGCAATATCTAATTGCTAATTTCTTTGCCTGATACATTTCCTTTGGTAGAAGTTAGGGACATGCTAATTTCCTCTTCATTGATAGTAAAAGTCTGCAATGAGAGAGCTCTTTTATGAGGTGAATTGTACAAACTATTACACATGCACATGATAAAAAAAAAATGCATGTAACTCACACTGACAACCATCACCATGAAGTCATCCTCCTTATAAAATACCCACAATTTAAATCACAACGGTACAGTTGGATGCTTCTATTTACCTTTGTATTCTAAATGAAATCCCGTGTAACTAACAGATCCATCGCTGCGGAAAGCCAAATGCATAGTATTCGAGCTGCTTTCTATTCTCTCTGGTAACTTGCTGTCTTGGAAACTTCCAATCAGTGGACTATTACTGTCTGGTCCATCATATATATAGAGGAAGTCATAGTTCGGTTCTATGCTAAAACTAAGGGAAAAATGGGAGACAGAGAAAAAGTAAAATGATTACTATCTTTACTAGAGCGTTAACTAGAATAGTCATATAATTATATATTTAGTGCTTAAAAGTGACACCAGAACCTGTCAAAAATAATCTAATATAAAACTTTGTCTAAATATGAATGTCAAAGTGCCAGTGGAAAAAAGAAAACAAAACCTTGATATTTAAAAAAAAAACTCCTACATTGACACTTTATTCAAAAGGGATAAAAGAAACAGTAAGGAATCCAAGAAAAAGCAAGGCAGAATTCAGCAAATTTGGAATCAGAAGTTGAACTCTTGCTTCTAGTCCACTAGTCATATCTATTTTTAAATTTTAGTCCATGTATTTTTACCAAGAAAATGCAACTTCTTTTCTTTGTTTTGCTTTTTCAGTGGTTCAATTTTGTTTGAATATTTCAATATTATGAAAATTTTGTTTCTTTAAATTCAACTCTACATATCAGATTCAAACAAAAGTTGAAAACAATACAAAATTTATTTTTTAATTACTCAATAAACTATACATTGTATTAGGTAGTCTTCTTCCTGAAAGTAAATATATTTTCTTTGGAAATGTAATGTAGGAGAGATCACATTAATACACTGCAAAAATTAGATACTGTTGCTGATATTGTTATCAGCAGCATATCATTTGAAATTGTAGAAAAAATTCTACATAATTACAGTTTTGCTAAATTTTCATGAGTCTGAGTTACTTTTTCTTTTTTAAAATCTAAATTCAATACATTAGAAAGTCTTCTATTGTGTAAGCTTAATATTTTACATAAATACCAAGCAGGTTTAATGCCTTAGAAACAAGAAAAAAGAGATGTTATTTAGAGTCAACCGACTGATGACATCAATCTTTGTAAAAATTAGCAAAATTTTTACTCAGCAAATATTTTGATTATTACCTAGCATTGAAATATTTCTTTCCTTCTATTTGCTGTGTTAGAGTTCAAAATCAGGGCTTTGCACATGCCAAGCAAATGCCCTATCACTGAGCTAAATCACCAATCTGTTCCACTGAAAATCACCAGCCTCTTCCATTAAGAAAGAGGTCCCATTTTATCATATAACTGTTGGCTTCATATGAGGAAACATTCACTCAACTAAACAATTTATCTATGGTAACAGCAGTGACGGTGCCTGCTTTCTTTTCCACACAAGCTGCTTTTTAAAATTATTATTATTATTCCTGCAGTCTAAGCTTTATTCTTTAGTTTATACAGAGAAACAACAAATGTAAACTTTCAAACAGCTCCAAGGTAAGTTCTACCTTGGGACCAGTTCTGCTGGTAAATCATTCAAAAACGGCTTATTAAAGTGTACTCTGTCAGGTTGAATTAATGCAAGAAAGAAAAGTTACTAGAAATATGCCCTCTGAGTACTGAGGTGGTGGGTGCTACACAGGGGTTTCCAAACTCACCAAAAGTCCTTTGAGTGGTGCAAATATGGGAGAAAAAGTACTGATGTTATGACCTTTTAAACCTGGAGCTTAGGAAAAAATGAAATTTCTGAAGCAGTGAAGTAAGTGCAGAGAGGGAGGAAAGGTTATAAAGAGATCAAACTTCATGTGAGCCAATCAACCACCGGAACCCTAAGGAGGTTCCCCTGCACTGGGGAGAGGATAAAGCTTCTCACCTAAGGTCCTTCAGGCTGTCTACCTTATTATTCAGGGTTTTACTAATTGCTAATTGCAAAATATCAGTACTGAGATTTTCAACAATATAATGATGATGCCACATACAGAAATAAAAATTTTGCCCAGCACTAATACGGAATCAAATAACGAAAAAGAGGATTCAGAGATGGAAGGTGTAAGAACCCACCTGATAAACGCCAGGGAGATGACATAGTCAGCGTTGACCGCGATGGTCCAGTCACAGTCCCTGCTGTGCGGATACGGATGAGGGAAGTTTGGTGAAAGAATAAAGCCTGAAGATCCTGTTAAATTGCCTCCACAGGGTGCTTTAATTTAAAGAAGCAAACAAAATCCCTTAAGAGATTAATAAAATTCATTAGCAATCAATATATTTGTGAAAACATTTCTGCGGGAATTCATTCCACAGACCTGGCTTCTGTAAGTACTAAACGATTAAATACTGCAATGTTTTTCAAGGAAGACCATTAGAATATTGATTACACAGAATATACATGGATCTACTGAATTTGCTGCTTTTCTAGTTTCTGAAAATAAGAAAAAATTATATATTTATATATATATGGTCTCTCTTTCTATTGCTATTTTGTTTTCATGTGAGAGAAAATCATTGAGAAGAGTGATTAAAAATGATTTCCCATGGTTACTATAAACCACAAAGGTTACTGGAAAAAAATCAAAAAGAAAGCAAAGACAAACCAAACCTCTAATAAATGAAACAGTAAGACAAAGGATATTTAGCTCATTTTCATATCTTCCTCGGTACCTCTTGTGTATTTATGAAGGAAGAAGCTTTGATGATTGTTAATGAGAAAGGATAATTATCCCAGAACCCAGAGTATGTTACAACGCTCTTATACTGAATTAATTATACTATATTCCTAAAATGTGCTGACAATGAAAACAGGCAGTTACTAATTATTATTGTAGCCCTAAACAAAAGTTTCTGTAATTCTTCAGTGGAAGGTTAAAAAGTTGTCAGTGAAATTTAGAAAATAGATTCCTTAGGGGATTATTTTGCACTGTGTCAAATATAGTTATGTTTAGGAAATAATGTTTTGCAATGAGGTGGCAGCTTAAGAAAATAGGGAAGTAAGAATACTCCCAGTGGCAAGAAGAGTAGAGGACTCACGCATGGACACACACACACACACACACACACACATACACACACACACACACACACGTTTTTTTGGTCTTTTCTGTAGTTCTCTTCTTGGTCTTTGTTATCTCCCTCAACCTTCTTTCACTCAAAGCTAACAACTTTAGTTCCTTTACAAATAACTTTTATAAAGTAGACAAATATAATGGAGACTTTGCTTTTTTTTTTTTTTGCACTTTTTTCAAAACGATAATCATTCTCACTTGTTAACATTTACCTAATAGACACTACCTTATTCTCTGGAACTTAATCTTTAGTTTTCTTTGGGAGGATTTGTACACACACACCTCAGTTTTATTGTCAAACTCTTCTTTCACTTCATTTTATAACTTTCGCATTCTCCTGAGTTCTTACCTAGTTCTCCTAATATTTACTCTGTTACATTTTTCCTTGTTGACCAATCAAAACGTATGACTTTCTTTCATTCTTTATAGACAGATCACTCCTTTTCCTATCTCCTCTTGCAAATATCTCTGGAGAACTCTCAACCATAAGCCCAAGTGTACTCTGCAGTCACTCAGTACATCAAACAGAACATTCACAATACTCAATCTCAACTGGAACTTGCTTCCCTTCCTCTGCTCCTATACTGTGGATTAATGCTATGATCTTCCTGTATTCCCAAACTGGTCTTCCCTTTTCTTCACTGTATTTCTGTACCAGTCTGTGAAGAAGTCCTGCCAAGACTCTACCTCATAAGCATGTCTTCTGCTTGTCCTTTCCTTGCCTTTCTACCATATTTCATAGTCTAATTGCCTCTCACCTCTCTGCGGGATTATTACAATGTCATCCTCTAATGAAATCTACTTCCTGCCAATTTGCTTCTCCAGTGAAAATCACACTATGCCTGTGCATAAACTTCTGTGGTTATTTACATTTTGGGCTGGATTGCTTAAGAGATGAATGCCCCAACTACAGTGCAGCTTTTGTTTGCTGACTGCTGTTATCTTCTCTTCTCCTCATCCATTAATTTACACACATACATTACAATCAAGCAATCTCAAGGACTTGTAGTTCGTAGCACTTCTGTGACTTTTTGAGGCAATTCTCTTTTTACCCACTTTTGTATGTACACAACTTTACTCATCTTTTAAATTTCAGGAAAATTTTCTGGAAAAGCCTAACGTAAACCATGCTTAAACTCTCTTTACCCCCTCCTGGTATCCATAGCAACTGCCTAGCTTCATTTTTTTTGCCTTATAGCAATGCAATATTCCATTCGTGTGTCAGCATTCTCTGCTAATATGTAAGCTAAAGACTGTTATTTACATGTTACTTATGACTTGAATTCACCAATCTACACAACATATTTTCTGGAAAATAGGATCTGACTGGAAAATATGCACTAGCAATGATTCTCAATGATGCTTTTAATATAAGCCCCACTCTAAACATGAGCCTCAGTTAAGATTGTCAGCCAGCTGGACTTGTTTGGTATGTCCATTGCGACACATGATGGATGTATAGAAGTGCAACATCATAACATTAATATATAACTACATATAAGTACTATTATTGACATCAACACTTAAATGATAATACAAATTATAATTATTTGTAAATACCCAAGTAGCACGTTTGGATTACAGGTAAACACCTATGTAAACACATGAACTTGATACTTATTGCTGAATGACCAATCAGAATACAGACATGAAGCATGAACAGTAAGAGCTTGATTATGAACAGACACCGTGTGTCTACCTTGAGTCTTCATAATCCAACATATTGTGTCTTTTGATGGACATATTTAAAGCACACATGTGAAATAAACATTTTCTGAATTTTGGTTCCTGAAATTTTTCATTACTTTTGTACAGACCATTATATTTTAACTATCATCACTTTTGTTGCTATTCTTGTCTCATAAGTCTTCAGTTACCATTTGCTTTAATGGAAACTGCGTGACGTCTAATCTGCAAGAGGTCGTGACAAGAGGCTGAAGAATTTATGGGATAAAATCACTGACAGCTCTGTTGCCAAGGCACTGCGAGCAGGTTACATAGACAAGGAGTGCTCATTTAAGGAGAGCTCTATTTGCTGGACATGAGAGATTAAAGCCAAAAGTAGTACAGGAAAGGGAGTTGCAAGAAATTTAGGCTGGAATTCAGGGTTTCGAGACTTATGACAATGTTTTAGAAGAAGATGATACTACCGTGTGAACAAATGTAAATTTTGCACACAAATAGATGAATACATTTAGCTTATTGTATATGAATAAATGTTGATTGCTAGTTCTTTATATTGATTATGAAATAGTCAAGATGACTGCATAATTGTACAATTTAATTTAGTGTTCTCACACAAATTACAGGGTAGCTTGTCTTTGGTGTTTTAAAAATCATATGGGAATGTGAAAAAATGCATGAAAATATAAATAATAAAACATAAGTATGTACACATTACACATAAAAGAGTGGAATGACAGCAAATATTTCACATGATTCTTTACAGGTGCCAAACTGATAGAATAAAGTGTAATTTGGGGAATAACAGGGGAACAATTTTGTTTTTAATCTTCCTTATTTTCCAGTAGCAACATTAATCTTTCCATTGTTAGAAATTTTATATAGACATTCATATACATATACACATATACCTCTTATTCAAAATATAGGAAAATTCATTATACATATTTTAAGTGTTTTATTAGATATTGTATAAGATTATACTTGTATTGGGCATAAGATTCTTAAAATTCTTTTTACTTTATTATTTAAATTACTTATAAAGATTTTCCAAATGTATCTACAAAATCCAATAATCTAGGAAGTACTATTATTTTACATTTTCAAGCTCTAAACAACCAATAAGTAAATCTACTCAACTTTAAGAAGCATTTAAAATATATTTTTGTTTTTATACACCTAATCATCAAACATAGAAAATAAAAGCCAGAAAAGTTCATGGCTTAAATGTTCCATTAGTTTTCATAGAATTTCAGCATGGATGATTTGTGAGTATAGTTTCTTGTGAAGCAGTTATATGAGCAGAAATCATTGATGAATGTTTCACAGCCTTCCTAATTTTTTTTCCCAAGTTCAGTTTCACTTGTGTCCTGTATTTTTAGCCACCCACCCACACTAATGTCTTTGTTATTTACCTTCATATTGAGTGCTGCTACTTTGCCTCTGGCAATGTCAAAGTAATCTTCACACTGTCAATTTAGCAGCAATGAATCCTATTAGCTCTCCAAAGACGATGTGCTTCTGTTTGGTACTAGCTATCAGGCGGACTACTTGTACATGCAAGTAAAATACTTTATGCTGTAGGGTCTGAGACACAGACTTATGGAGTTTCTAAAAAGTTCAGGGTTTAATCTTTAGCACAGTATTTCCAATCATGGAGTTCTTTCTTATCAGTTTCAGAGGTTAAGCTTTCTGCAGGCTTAGCAATTTTTCATACTTTTTTTTAAGGTTATTTTCCTCACTAGAGAAGCTCTAATGCATATGTTTTCCTCAAGCTATCTTTTCTTACCAAAAAATAATACACAGTACCATAATCCATATAGAAACTTTCCACAACCTGCTCCATTTAAGTAATATTTAGCACTCAGCTATTTTCTCCCCTAGAATTAGGCTTTGCTAGCTAAAGTGTATAGTTGTCTCCAAGTAGAATTTTATAACTGCCCATCTCAGGACTCCTTTATCTTTTGAAGTTTGGATTTTAGTGTTTTCTATAATTTCAGTACAAATATATATAGTTTTTTAGGATTCTATTAGAAAAATTGACATAATACGGCCCTTCTGATAATCCCAATAAGCAAGATTAGTCAGGTCTAAGAATCACAAAGCAGTAGTAGTTATGAGGTATTTTATCATTTTCTTTTTACAAAAAGATTCTCCTTGTGAGAAATGCAGTCATTTTTCCATAATTAGAAAGTAGAGTTTAATGGGAATTTTTTAGGATTCAGTGAGGCGTACATAAACATATAAAAACTTTGACACAAACACGAAGTTTTTTTCCTAGTCTCTTTTTCTTTGTAAAAGTTTTGTAACTTATTTCCCCTGCTTTTATGAGACAGTTTAAATACAAATCAGTTGAATGCCACGAGAAGTACAATGAAATATGGAATATTCTCTAAAGTTGCTTGAAATATAGCAAACAAATATGTAAACAAACAAAATTTTCAGTAGAGAAAAGATAATTATTCAAAATGTATTCTGACTTCAAGGTAAAGCCGACACTAAAGCACCTGAACACAAAGGTTTATGGTAAAAGTTAATTTAATTATATAGTAGATTTTCTCACTGATTTTATCCCAAAGTGGTATATTCTTTCTTTCTTAGAGCTAGTGCTGAAATAATTTGTATCTTAATTTTCTGATCTTCTTTTGCAATACATGAATTGAATAGGAAACCCAAACTTTGAAACTCTGTCACAGTTTCTAAATAAATAACAGTAAATAAATTTCCTCCCTTGCGAAAATAAACATCATAGAGGCAAGATCAATATGGGCCATATTAAATATACAGTCTGAATCTTCTCTAAATTTTTAATGCCATGAAAAACTGCATTTATGCAGCAAAGAGTGAATTTTCAAGAGCTTTGCTTCCTAACTCTTTAAGGATCTTAAAAGCAGTAAGAATCTAATGAAATTATAGACCCTCATTCTACAAAAAATTCATAATTCCTTGTTAGTTTGTACATTTGGGGGAATTTTGCAATCATTTCAAACCTTAGACTCCCATACAGAATTTATTCTAGAATGGAGTTCTTTTAATATCAATAAAAGTTGTTAACCACTTTGTACGTTCATGTAAATAAACTTGAATGGTGCTTTGATCATACCTATACAGACTGGTGGGCTGGGCTGCCAGAAGTATCGATTTTCTACCTGAATGCAGGTTATTCTTTCTTGTCCTTGAAGTTCGTATCCAGGGTCACATTGAAACACAACAGTGTCCCCAGGTTCTCTTCCATCACCATTTCGAGTCCCATTCATGGGAATCCCTGGGTCACGGCATGCAGTGGCCACTGAACCTACAGAACAACACAAGCGAAACTTCACTCTCCATACTGTGAAAGTCAGTTTCAAAGTTCCTAATTCTAGACTATAACATGTAGGCATTTCCACATACCTGTCTGCTTTTAGAAAGCTAACTATAAAAATGCTTGGGTTAAATTTTAAATGTCTGCACCATAAACACTTATTTTACTTGTTAAAGAATTAATATGCTAACTTGTTTAAAGAAATGGAACAGCATTTTAGTCACTAAATATTAGAATTGCTCTAAATTATTACTTGTTCTCTCCAAGACACTGTGAAGGGTTGCACAGAAAGCTGCATATTGGGAGGAAATATCTATGGGATACAACCCAAGAAAGACTTGTGCTTGCAATACATTTTTTAAAAATCTCAAAAAAATCAATATTAAGATAAACAAACAAAAAACCCCTAATAATCAAACCAATTACAACATTGGAAAAAGACATTATAAAGAAAGTGATATTGAATTACACATGAAAGACATTCAACATCATTGACTGTTAGGGAAATAAACATTAAGATCCTACTGCGATATTATTAAATATCTTGCCAAGTGTGCTGCAATAGTCTTTAAAAGTAGGTAGAGATATATAAGTGACAACACTAAATATTGACTAGATCATGGAGAAAAATGCATCATTCATACATTGCCAGTGGAAGATAAAATGATACAGCTACTCAGGAAAGAATTTTGCCAGTTTCTGGGAATACAAAGCATAAATTTAGTGTACAACCCAGAAATGGCACTCTTGGGTATTCATTCCAGAGGAAATGGTTAAACTGACCGAAGTCCACACCACACAACGTTGCTAATGACAGAGAGGATGATCACTTACACACACCTTGGGTAGGTACCAGGAGAATTGCACTAAATGAAAAAAGACAATATCAAAAGGTACATATTGTTGTTTTTTTTAATGAAACATCCTTGAAGACAAAATTATAACAGCACAAAATGAATTAGGGTTTCCAGGCGTTGAGTGCATGGGGAGAGGGAAGGAAGTGACTGGCAATAAAGAAATAAATAGTACAGGGGTTCTTGGGGTGAAACTTAATGAATCTTCACTGCGGTGACAGTTAGAAAAATCTGCACAGAACTAAATCCCTACATGGGAGCAATGTGTACATGTAAAACCGGTAAACTGTAAATAAGGTCAGCTAGATATTTTAAATTGTCTTGTGATATTGTACTCTAGTTATATACTGTACTCTTTTATATATATATATATATATATATATATGAAGTGTATATACAATCTAACTCTACTGTATATTAAAACTTTGTGTGAATCAATAATTATCTAAAATAAAAACCTAAAAAATAAACCCTAAAATTTACCAGAAAAAGAAAAATGGAGTAGTATGACTCCCAGTAAGACTTTGTCAGGTAGTAGGAAATATATCCATAAAAAGAAGAACTACAGTTAGTATAATTGCAAATCCCCTCTAAAAAGTATGCGTACTTATCTTCATATCTTTAATTCAGACACTTTCTCTGTTTTCAGAATAACAACAGAACCCATATCACCGAGGTATAATTTTCACGTGAATTTGTTCCATTACACTCATTCATGTACCTAAGCAGAGAGCTAAAGCTAGCACCAGACACAAAAGAATCTGAGCAGTTATAATCTTCCACTCTGGGAAGGGAATTTCAATGAAACGCTTGTTATGATAAATTCAGCCATGAAGTTTTGTTGATTTGCTCTGGATGATTTCTATCAAAACCAAAGCTAATCTTAGCTTGGATTTACAGTAAGTAACTGGAGAATATGTTCTGTTTATAACTTTTACAATTAGAATGTTTTTAGCTAAAAGAAATGACAAAAATGGGAAATGTGTTGGAGATTTCAAAATGAAAAATAGGGATAACATAAAAGTTAACTAGAAACTTCAGGATTTTTTTTGAGGTTTTATGTGTGCTGAACTGTATTCAGAAAATTGTTAAATTGCCTAAGAACATTCTCAGAAATATAAATGATATATTCATAACAAAGGTAAGAAAACATAGACATGCAAGTAATGAGATAACTGTGACTTAGCCAAGTAGGTGTTGTGGGTGGAGAATGTAGTTTTGTTCTGTTATTAAATTTTCTGGACTTAATTTTTTCCCCATCACCCCAGTACTGAAGACTCAACACTGGGCCTTCACACTGCCAGTTCCTTTTTTCTTTTGAAACAGGCTCTCACTAAGTCACTGATTTACTCAGATTGGAGGGAGGACTTTTGATCTTGCTGCCTCAGTCTCTCAGCAGGATAGGATTGCAGACTGAGGACACCACACCCAGCTCGAGTGTTAAGTGGAAAAAATCAGATGCACAGGTTAAATGTAATAGGGTTCTTTTATTGGAGAATACCGAAGGATAAATAAACTATGAGTAAAATTAAAGATAAGTAATATGAAATAGGAGATGGACATTTTGCAAAAGGGAAGGTGGCCCCAAAATGAGCTGAGGGGACAGGAAGAAAAGGGGACACACAAACAATAAAGACGTGTCTTGTATGTGGACCAACTCTCCACGATGAATGCAATCATTACGTACTGAAAACATATGCCAATAAAAGTAAAAACTAAAAAGCAGAAAAGATGACAAATATTAAAAAATCAAAGTGAGACCAACTAGCTAAAATAAGAAGGCTTTCATATAAATGCTAATGCATCATGTTTTTTGAGACTATGCACCTATCTTTAAGTTTAGTGGCCTTGAAACTTCTTTTGTCTTTCAACTAATAAATGAATTAGGACTGAAAACAACAGATTAAAGAACAACAGATAAAGTTGGAACTTAATGAAGAGTATATTTTTTTCTTTGGGGATTTACTTGAATTTTTAAAGCAGTTAGTTAAATACACACAGAAATGATTGCTTGGGGACACTGCTTATTGTCTTATCTTCTTTACCTTCTACACTGAGTATGTTCTGTGCTTATGGGTAAACAAAGTCATAGCAATTTTAGCACTGATCATTCTTTTCTGTGTTCGACTGAAATTATAGCTAGTAAAGAAAATAATAAAATAATCATTTAAGGAACTATGCTGTCTTCTTAGGAATTAGATCATATCAAGTAATTAACATCATTTAAAAATATTGCATATTTTTATTTACTTTTTCACTTGTTTGGAGCATATAATTTTTTTTAATTTTTTTTTTTTTGTATCTGGGATTGAACTCATGACCTCACAGTTGCCAGGCAGTAGATTATGCTGCTGAGTTATATTCCTGGCCCTGTTATATAAATTTTAAGTACAAATTTGACTTCTTTATATTATCTTATTCTAACATAGTATAGAAGATGTCTGTATAGAATGAGAGATCTTTTTCTGTAATTAAATATTTTGTCAATTATTTTAAAAATAAAAAGCATATATAATAAACACTATAGTAAGCACTGATGTATTAACACTGGCAGTTTCTCTTTCTGTTTTAAATTCCTTTGTTTCAAATTCAATTAATGAAATGCTATCTGTATGATTTTTTTCTGAGATTGGTACAAAGGAGTCAGAAATTCCAGCAATGATACAAGTTCTTACATCTTGTTTTTCACTTATAGTGATGTCTTGGAAAACACATTCTGCAAAATGAATTAGCTTAGATGCTGTAAGATCTAAATATAATTTGAATTTGACACAAAAGTATATAAAACTGAAAATAAAAGATGACTTTTCTGCCCTTCAGAAAACTTCAGCTCAAAAGAACTGGACATGTATCTTTTTGTTAATCTAGAATGGACATTATCATGTGCCCAGACTGTTACATAATTAAATAATCTGCTCCTTTTACCAGTTTACTGAGTAAAAATGATGACCAAGGGGAAAAGTGTATATAAATACCAGGGTGTGAATAGTTAATGTCACTGATAAATATTATTTATTGGGTACTTTCTACATTTAAAACACCATGTTCAATGTCTCATTTAATTCACAGGAAGTCTGAATATTATTATTGAAAATATTTTTCCAATGAGAAAATTGAGGCTTAAAGAGGCTAAAAAGTTTTTCAATATCATAATGGTGTTTAGGGACAGGTAAAATGAGAACACAGAGATGAGACCACATCCAAGGGGTATTCTTAAATATAAAGTAATAAAATATTTTAAAAACATTGGCATAAAAGGACATTTCTTAAATGAAAATGTCAACAACATGTTATTAATGTTTCAGTGTCAGCTTTTAAGGAAAACAGCTATCTGCATACCTATTATCCTGATTACATAGTCCTAAAGCTCAGACGCAGTGTTAACAACATTTAAAACACGTCAGTTTCTTATTTAAAACAGCATTTGTCCAGACAACATTCGTCTTATCTATAAGGTTCCATCAGTCTAAACAGTGTCACACGGAATAGTTTATATATATAAGAAAAAAATCAGTTGTTCATTACGAAAGCCAATAAATTTAGTATGAAGACCAAAAAATAATGATTTGACAGTGATTACTTCTTGGTTGCGAGCTTAGAGTGAGCATGACACTTAGTAGGAGGCTATATTTATACATTAAAAGCTAAAAATCAACATCCTTATGAAGTAATATCATCCCATTTATAAATAGGTTAAATAAGCCCCGGAGATGTTAACTGCTTGATCCTGCTGGAGCTGGTGTTTCTCAAACACCAGGGGATAACTACTACAGTGTACTGTCTCTGCACAAATCTATCCCATTACCAGAAATAAAAACATAAAGCCATACTCTGCTAGTGGGACGTGACAGCTATTTACACATAAAAAACTGGGGAAGATTAGACCTAGTCTGAAATGGAAAGACAAATAATACTAAGCTAGTTGGATCTCTTTATTAAACACAGACACATCATTCCTGCTGGCAGTATTACCACAATAGGGAGCAAAAGAGACTCAGGGTACTTTTGTAGTTCTTGTGAGAAATAATAGAAATAAAATTCATCCATAGAATTCCAAACAGGTATTTAAATAACTGATACTGAAGGCACTTCCACTCCAGTTGTTCCGTTTTCTTTCTCCTCCTTTCACCCTTTCTTTTGCTTTATTTTCTCCTTATAATTCATTGAGACTGTAGAGCTGCAGGACAGGAGCACCCTGTTCTTAGTGCCCACAGCCCTGGGAGCCCACCGATATGTGCACCAAACCCTCTCTTTTCAGAGGTGACCTTCATGCTAAGCCAATCCTGCCACATGCGTTATTTGTACCAAATTCTCTCCACCTCATCAAGACCCATTCCTACATACATCCTGAATCTTCTGAATCACCAGTTTCTAGTTTGTTACTGGAGCTTTCTCAATAGCCTGCAAATGTGGTTTATATTTTTCATCTTTATTAAACAAACATAAACAAAGACAAGGAACACACACACACACACACACACACACACACACACACCTATTTTCCCATTTCTGTTCTTTCTTTAACAGGAAATCTGGAAAATCTCTCTCCTGAGGGAGACTCCTACACAACCATCTCTCTTCTTATCATCTCCCTTTCATGTACATTACTAAACTGCTCGTTTTAAATACAGCTGACCAAATGTAGTGCTGACTTTGGTGCCTTTTTTCAGGTATCTTCCAGCAGCATTTGTCACAGCTGATTACACCTGCTATCTTCAAATTCCTGCTTTACTGGACTTCCAGTTCATCAGCCTATTCTGATTTTACCTCTGGTTTATTTATATATAAATAGAGATGATAGATATAGATATAGATATAGATATAGATATAGATAGATATAGATATAGATATAGATATAGATAGATATAGATATATATTTTCTGTTGCTACTTTGTAAATCTGATTGCTGAGGGCTGATGCACCTCATATTTAGACTTGAATGCTCTTCCTTCGCAATTCCTGACATCGTCCAATCCAAGCATTTTAAATGCCATTTTTACTTTGATGTTACCTAATTTATATATTGTTTTCATTACTTTCTTGAGTGAGTGATC